>CAUYQV010083283.1:0-41275 GCA_963574575.1 Galagoides demidoff | reverse complement strand
GCCCGCCAAATAACAACAATGGCTGCAACCAAAAAATAGCCAGGCGTTGTGGCGGGCACCTGTGGTCCCAGCTACTTGGGAGGCAGAGGCAGGAGACTCGCTTGAGCCCAGGAGTTGGAGGTTGCTGTGAGCAGTGAAGCCATGGCACTCTACCCAGGGTGACAGCTTGAGGCTCCGTCTCAAAAAAAAAAAAAAAAAAAGAGGAGTGCTGAGGATCTGTGGGGAGGGCTGAATGGCCCGTTTCTTTAGATCACCACCATGGAAACAGCGCCTGTGTTCCTGATGGTGGAGATGCAAATTTCCAGGCAAGAAAAGGGTCTGATTAGTGCTTTGAGTCACAGGGTGCCCTTCACCCCATGACAGACAGGACTTCTGACTCACAGTCCTACCAAGACTGTTTATGATTGTGGAGGGTGGTTCTTCTTTTTATTCTCCTTCTCCAGGAGCACACCCTGAACTGAGGAGTTGCGAGTTAATGGTACCTTAAGTGCTGCTGGTGGAAAAACCTGAGGACATCAGAGGGAGGATGACAAAGAGAAGAGAGTGAATTAGAAATGGGATCTCGGGAAAAGTTTAGTCTGGTTTTGCAGGGGAGCTCTCAAGTGAAAGTGGAGCCTCGAAGTGACCCCAACAGGCAATCCAGCCCCACACTCAGGTCCCATGTTATGAACTTTCCCAGGGAGAGAGGGAGGGGATGGCTGTCAATCCTGAGCACTCAGGCACTTGGCTTCCCCTGGGCATGTGGCCACAGGGCGCCTAGCAGACCAAGTCATCCTCCAGAAAGGGCTGCACAAGGGGGATGGCAGAGCACCAACACGGGCAACGTGGGGTCTGAGCAAATCTGGGAGCTCAAGTCTGCAAAGGAAGAATGAAGCAGAAAGAGGGAAGTGGGGCACTAAAAACAGCAAATATCCCTGGTAATAGTCAAACTGCTTTGTGAGATTACAGTCTTTATTACTCCAGTGTTTAAGCCCAGGGAGGTTATGTGCCTGGTCACTGGTCTAGTGATGAGACCAGGATCCACTGATCCTGTGATTTTTTTCCCCCATTGTATCCAAAAACTGTCTTAGCTACTTTGTATATGTCACGTGTTTATTTGTAGAAACGGCCATCGGTTTTGGCAGTGCACAGTGGAGGCTGTGCCGTGGTGTAGACATTGCCCTGTTCCTCTGAATATTCCAGCTCACATTCCAGATCCTAAGGAGCTTCCCTATCTTCTTTCCCCCACACATGTTTTTTAGCTCCCATATGGCGAGGATGAAAACAGAGTCCCAGGCAGGATTCATAAATCTATTTTAGGGTGGGGGTATAAATTTGGAGAAATAGAAACATATTGGGTACATGTGAGAGCAAAGGTGTGCTGTTCTTCCCCCCTCCTTGAAATAAGTAGTGGTGAACATTGTCATCCTTTAATAAATTGATAGCAGAGAGAAAAAAAGTTTTGGAAAAGGTGAATGCTAGTGTCCTACCAACCCCAATTTCCAAGAACCAGTTTCATATGGAAAACAAAGACATGAAAATGAGCGTGCAAAACATTACCCCCAAGTTCTGAGCAATGTTAAATACATTTTCAGGACAGAGAAGAACAAAAGGGGAGAAGAATAACCTTCAGAGTTCCCTGTTGTGAAAGGGTGAAGATAAGACCTCATTGTCATTCAAGGTAGAGTTCTAGTAAGATGGGGAGAGAATGTAGGGAATGAAACAAAACAGGATTTCCTAGAAAAGGAAAAGGGTTCTTCCCATAAATCTCACATTTTCGGAGGTGGCAAGCAGAGGGGCTGCTTGGAAGCCACGGCTCCAGGCTCCCGGGAAGTGCGCCATGGTCCTACCAAACTTTACACGCAAACCACAAAAGCATTAAAAATAAGGGACTGGAATGACCCGAAAGGAGACATTTTGTTTAGACAGAATCAATGCATCCTGTTAAAAATTTCCTTTTGCTCTCTTTCCTTGGATGCCACCCACCCCCAAGTCAAGACCTGTTCCCCAGTGTCAGCCTCCAAAATGCTCTGCTGTCCCCTTTACTCTTGTGCTCAGGGAGCTGGTAGCTCACATGTGTCACATCCTGTCCCTTTATGTCAGTGATAGTCAAGTGCAAGTTGGAGGCAGGGATGAAGACCACCCGGGGAGAGTTTTCAGACCCAGGACACAGGGTCATCTAACTCACTCAGCTGGAGGATGAGGATGTGATACTAAGAACCGTCTTGGGCATTTATGATGGATTTCCTCCTCTCGCTACTGCCAATCAGATTGTGGTGCCATCCACTCCCGCCTCCTAAACTCTTACCAAGACAGATGATGCCAGTTACTTATATTTCTCTTCAGCAGGCTGCATAATGAATAGTTGCAGGATCTCTTGGGTGCTTGGAAAGAGAGGAGGGTTTTTATAGAACTGAGAAAGAAAATAAAAGCTGTGGGTAAAGGATTCAAAATTATATTATTCAAAATAATAATTCTAAAAATATTGAGATTAGGAATCCACAACAAATTCTGGTTGCCTGCACACTGGCCCTCATAATCACCCCACCCTTGACGTTGTCTAGCCTCAGGCAGCTTCCCTATTCTCCCTTCCTGCTACTTCCTCTATGCCATGCTGTGGAGTCTTTTTGTTAGGGAAGCACAGTGATGGCTTGAGATAGTCATCAAAATAATTGAAAAGAACAAGAGCAAATAAAGGTTGCAGGAGAGGAAATGTTTATTTTAATGGCTTAGATAGCAAGCAGTGTCTTGTCCCAGAGACTACAGGTGTCACGGAGAGCACAGTGCTGGATTTTACACACAGCTTTTGAGAGGGGCCAGCTGCTTCTTTGAAATTCCCAGTCTTGATCAATGCTTTTGCCATATCATGTTCCTGTCACAACTCATATCTATGTCTCCATGTCAGAAAGTCCCAGAGATGTTAATCAGTCCCCTAAAACAACCTGCTCTCCCAAACAGCTCCCCACCTGCCAGGTCTTGATGAACCATATTCCCATGACAGCTCAGGCCAGCATGACCTAAACCAGTCCAAGATAGCCAGAATGGCCTAACACTCTTTGCCAGCCACCCTGTTCATGTCTAACTACCTAACACTCTCCTCTGCACCAGCCATAGAGAAGACCTTTTCTCTCTTCTTCTCTTTTCTGACCTGTTGTCTGATAGCTTCAATGGAGGTAACCCAGTCAGTCCCTGACACGCTCCTTTACTGGCATAATATAGGGAATTATGAAGTTGGAGGATTAAGTTCATGAACTTATCCTATAAAAAGTGCTAATATCTCACTGCTGAATTTCACTCCCTTTGGGAAGTTGTGCACCTGTGCCAGTTCCTAGTCTACCCTTCAGAGCAACTTTGGAGCTCTTTTTCTGGAATGGCCATCGGAGCTGCCGTTGTACGAGGTCTGATAATTTAGTTTACAAACTCCTCCTAGAAAAAATGCTACAAGGCCAAGGGGCGTATTCAAAGGGGACTGCAGTGATATTCAGCAATGGGTATGTAGCACTATTTCTAGGATGCGTTTACCAACTTAATCATCTGTTCTCCTATAAGTTAGTGCAGGCAATTAGCCCGGAGAAGAGTTTTCTCAACTAGTTGGAGCTGGGACTCTTAGTATTTATTTTGTCTTCAGATAGAAAAATTTTATTACTTTTCTTAGTGTCTCCAAACAAGTACAAACAGAACATACGTTTATTAATTTATGTAGCTAATGTAATGTACTTTCGAATTGTCTAATAATTATACATTTTATGGAAATTATTTTGGATTTGGAGGCAAATATAGGCCCTCTCTCTATTGCGGGCCTGAAAGTACACTTCTGCCATCCTTGTTACCCTCTCTGCTTCTAGAAGAGAGCCCTGGCCCCTTCCTTCTTCCCTCCTCTCCCCTCATTAACATAGATGAGAACTGAGGTGGATTTGCCTTACTCAGTTGGGAACTGACTGACCCTTGCCAGGGCAGTCCCTGGGGCTGTTGCTTAGGTCTCTCCATCGTCCCAGTTCCCAGGACCTTTCCCTCCACCAGGCTCCTTTCTCTGTCCAGGTCCATGCTTTGCCACCAGAGCTGCACCATGGAGAAGGAGTTGGAATTGCTGCTGCCTCAGCTCTGTGACTGCCTGAGCTTCCGAGACTCCGCCTGTGAACCCTCTCTTAATTCCACCACCCCTAAGGTGCCATGGAAGAAAAACCTCTATTATTTTCAAATGGAATCTTAGGTAGAGAGGCTTTAACAAGTTAATCAAAGAGCAGCAATAGTCTAGAGCAGGCTATCTTAATCACCCCTCCCTCACACTTCCATCTTCCAGAGGGCTGTAGAGCATTTATAAAAACAATGACGTAGCCAAAACTTTTCATTTCATAGATGAAGAAAACAGAAGTCTTGGCAATTTACTCAAAATCATAGAGCATATCAGCCTTAGACATTAGGTCTTTCTATTCCAAATCGAGGGGTCTTCTTTATTCAAGTGGGGGTAGGGAACCGTGGCAGACAAAATAAATTGAGGGCACAAAAAGCCACCAAACTAAATGTCTGTAGCTGCTTAATGATAATGGTCTCTCTCCCGTCCGTCCATTTCCCCCACTCTTAAAATCACTATTAGGAAAGAATCCAAGTTTTGGGGTCAAACAGACACAGGTTTGAAACCTAAGTCAGCCTCTGACTGACTTTAATCGGGAATCTTTGAAACTCTTTTTCTTTTCTTTAAGTGTAAAATGAGAATGCTCACACCCCATGTTGTGAGCCTTTAATAAAAATTAAATAGCGTGACATAGATAGAGGGGTTGGCTCAGAGAAAGAACCTGCCTCCCTGAGAAAGCTACCAGTGAGGGGGTACCCAGACCCCAGATGCCACAAGCTATGCTCTCCTACCCCAAGGCTGCATCCTGACATCCTGACATAACCAGCACCTGACCTAGGTCTCTGTCCCCCGGTCTGTGGGTCACCTCTGACTGGTACTGGAGGTCAGCTTTTAATAAATAAGCACAATGAGTCAGAGATGTGATCAATAGTGTGGATTCACACAGGCAAGCCAGAAGCAGTCATATGCTAAAAAAGATAAGAAAGATAAATAGCTTTTAATAAAAAAAAGGCATTTCCCTCTACATACAATTTCCTTTAAGCTGTTTGACATCTCTCTGGGCTGCTGCTGTTGCAATCTTGTTGCAAGCAGAGGTGGGAGAGTGACTTTAAAATCTCATCTAAAGAACTGAGGATTCAGAACAAAAGACCCTCTTCATGTTTCACTGAGACAGCTGCTCCATTGCTCTCTGGTCTGACATCCAAAGATTCACCAAAGCAAAGAACTGGGTGGATAGGTCTGACTCTAGACATGGTAAACAGCAAACACACAGCGGGCATGTGTGCACATGGGGACACATCAATGTGTGGGCTCAGATGTTAAGTGCAGGAAACTGACTTGTGTTGATTACAGTGAAATAAAGCAAATGCAGGCAAAATTTTTTAACCTATGTAAATAGCCTGCAATTTTCTTTCTTTTTTCTTTTGTATAAATACCAACATTTATTAGAGGGATTTATTTATTTCTCATTCTTTTTTTAAATTTCAGGTTAATATGAGAGTACACAGAAGTAGGTTACAGAAATTGCTTTTGTAAGGTTAAAGTCTATTGTAGTTGTGTCCTTAAATGGACCAAAAACACAGGGGGAGCATTTAAAAACAGGGTGATTAGTAATGCAGGGGAAGAAGACACATAGATTCCAAACACCAAGGGAAAAATAGGACAAGAGAAACTTTAAAAAACTACTAAAAGATGAGAAAAAAGCCAATAAAAGTTTTAAAAACACAGTAATACATTAGCTAACAAAAATAGACAAAGATTAAGGAAGAATAGATGCTAAGGTAAATAAGATGCAAACCTATTGGCAATATCAATATCAGACAAGATAGAATTCGGGTAAGAAAACATCATAATGGCCAAAAGGATTTAGTTTTTGTTATTGAAGGGTATAATCTACAATAAAAGCATAATAGTCATTTATTTTTAGGTGCCCAGTTAAATTGCATGGACAATTTAATAATGGACAAACTATTGGGGAAAAAAAGTCCACAAAACCATACCATTCGGAAGATACATGTTATTTGATCACAACTCTTTCAACCTTAGGTAGCTCAAACAGATTAAGGGGATGAACTAAACATATAAACAAATACATATGTAGGTGAGAATTCAGAGGACTGACTTAAGCACAATAATTACCAAAATAAATTATTTGAAACCCAAAGTCTGACAATGGCCTACACTGCCCTCCTCCATCCACTCCCTACTTACTTCCCTGACCTGATATGTTTATATTTGCACATTCTGATCCCTCTTCCTAGAACGTTCTTCCCAGTTACCTATAGGTCTCAGACACTCACCTCTCTTAGGTTGTGATCCTGTCTGAGTCTCTGCTTTACCCTGTCACAACTGAAATCTACCAGCCACTCAATGATCCCTAACCCAATTCTATGTTTCTTTCTTATTTACCATTGTTCAAAATGTAATATCCTATGCATTTTCTTTATTAATATTTTTTTGCCTGCCCATGCCCTCTGAATATAAATTATCTGAGGTCAGGGACTTTTTTATCTAATTCGTTTACTGTTGGACCAACAATGCCTGATGCACAATAATAAAAATATTATTGCGAGTAAATAAAATTTGATGTTATATACCCTCAATAGATGGATGAGAATATGGATGAGACAACAAATAACACCCTAATATAGTCCAAATATTATACTATATAGATGTATTAAATGGCATTGAAAATAATGCATAATATTTAATAACAACAATATCATAATAAGAATAATATCGGACAAAATAATTTTATAAATTGCTATCTTTTCCCTGAAAAGGGAACTCTTTTTTTTTGCTCAATTTTATCTAGAACTATAATTATTTAGAATCCTCAAAAAATAGACCCTAAGAAACAGTGTTTATTTGGGGGTAAGGAGGTACAAGCAGCAGATTGTGAGACAGAGAGGAAAGGGAAAGCGGCCAAGAAAAGGGAAATCATTTACTTAAGACTTGGTCATGGTATCTGGGTATTCATGTCAGCTCCCATCAATCATTGGTAGACGGCAGCTCTCAAAGATGCTAATTTGTTCAGCACTTCTGGTCTATTGTAGATAGTTCCTCAGATGCATGATACTGGCAGTTGGAAGCATATTTAAATGATAGATTTTAAAGGAAAATGGTATTGAACCCAACTCTATCCTAGCAACCCAAAGACAGGAGCTTTATAAGCATTCAGAAACTCAACTTGCAATGATTCATGATAACCAGCAGTAGGCATGAGGCTTCTCCAAGTGACTTTGAGAGTGGAAATCTTAACATGTGGGAAATAGATAAAGATCAGGGAAAAACAGGGCAGATACCATATTGTCACATGTGATCTGATCACATGTGTTACACCTACTTGGGGCCTCTGGAAATAGAGATTGGAAGAGATACCCAAGGATTAGTTATTATTATTCAGTTATTATTGATAAGTTATCATTAAATTTGGAGATGTTACCAAGTGATGGAAGTCAGGCAAATAAATATAACTCCAGTGCTTGTTGAGAAATAGACATATGGGTCAATGAAAAAAGTGGAATTCAGAAACTGAGTCAAGTTGACATGAATATTTTGTGATATTATCTGCATTTCAAATCAGTGCCCAGACAACTGGCCTAGTCAACAATTGTTTTTGAAGGCAGTATTATTTGTAGAAAAATAAAAAGGTAAAACCCCCAAATTATTCTATATCAATTCAAGATAAATGAAATACATTGAAAAACATGAAAATATTACATGTATGTAGATAATCATATACTCATTAGATATGAAAAAACTGACTTAAAAAACTTGCATAATGACAAAAATCAATAATATGATATTAAAAATAATTAAAATTTTGATTTAAAAATTACAATATACTTGGCAAACTAATGTCTGTATTTTTAATATATAAAATTGATTATTAATTATTAAAAATAAAATGAACATCTAATGGGAAAATGAGCAAAATGAGGCAATTCAAAAGCAAAACTTTATAATCTGATAGATTTATTAAGTCTTAATAGTAACTAAACATATTGGAACCAACAAAGTATTCTATAGTTTTAAAGTACAAATAAAGAAATTAAAAACAAATACTCATGTTGTTCAGCATGCTAATAAAAAAGTGTATTCTCATATAATTCTGATACAAATACAAAAACATTGGATAAATTAATAACTTGGCAATACTTATTAAAACTTTCATATTTAGCATGCCCTTTGATCCACAAAATATGCAGTCATCTTTCAGTATCCATGGGGGATTGGCTCCAGGACCTCCCACAGATATCAAAATTTATGGATGTTCAAGTCCCTTATTTAAACTGGCGCAGTATTTGTATGTAAGCTATTCATATCCACCTGTTTACTTTCTGCAGGCAGAAGGGAGACTGAAGATCCCATTCTTGGCAAGGGAAAACACCTCTGGAAGAAGGGAAAAACAGAAATAAGCTGAGCAAGCTGGAATAAAAACAGATTAGTTAGTTTACTTTTAAGCCAGCAGCTAAATTACTTGCCTGAGCAGTTCCTGCTTTTGCTAGAAACCTGGCCTATAAGGGGTACAGCTTGTGAACACACTGCTGGGTCTGTGAACACTGTGAAGAAGTAATGACTATTGAAGGAACCTGCATGCAAGGCCTTGGGGGGTGGGGTGGAATATCAACCAGACCACCCTATGTCCAGTCAGCAGTCAAAGCAAGTACCTATTGTGGGGATTTGTATTATGGCTAGGGCAGAGATCAAAGGAACAGCTTGAGCCCTGAAATATGGGCAGGAGGGCTTGTGTACTCCCTTATCACAGAGGAAGATGCCTCTGGGTGGAGATCAGAGGAAAATTCTTCTGTTCCACCAATTCCCCAGATGCCATTGGGGCATCTACTCCACAGAAGACTAAAGGGGATTAACCTTCCCTAAGGAATCTGTGTGTGTGACCACAGACAGGAGGCTGCCCCTGCACAAGGCTCAGGTTTTGGATTTCTCGAGGCTACTCAGACCCTTAAAGTTAATGAGTATAGATAGAATAAGAACTAACATGCTTACTCAGAGAAACTGCTGATGATTTTTTCCCTTCCTCAGTTTACCCTCTGGGCTGAATGAAATAATCGCCTTTAATAAAAGCTAGACTGTTTATTGCAGCTCAATTTACAATTGCCAAAATGTGGAAACAGCCTAAATGCCCCCAAACCCAGGAATGGATTAAGAAGCTCTGGTACATGTCTAGGCATCCTCAAACTATGGCCCACGGGCCACATGTGGCCCCCTGAGGACATTTATCCAGCCACTGCCTGTCCTGCTTAGCAGCCAACTCATCCCCGGGCCTGCAGTCAGGCCCTCAACCGTCTGAGGGACAGTGAACCTGCCCCCTGTTTAAAAAGTTTGAGGACCCCCTGAACCATGGAATATTATTCAGCCATTAAAAAAAAATGGAGGGTGGCACCTGTGGCTCAAAGGAGTAGTCACTACCCCCATATGCCAGAGGTGACAGCCCCAACCAAAAAAAAAAAAAAAAAAAATGGAGACTTCACAGCATTTGTGTTAACCTGGATGGAAGTGGAACACATTATTCTTAGTAAAACATCACAAGAATGGAGAAACATGAATCGTATGTATTCAATCTTGATTTGAGGACAATTAATGACATGACACAGTAGTGGGTGGGGAAAAGGGAGAGCAGAGAGAGAGAGAAGGAGGGAGGGGTAGGGTCTCAATGTGTGATACATCTTGTACCCTCAATGAATCCCCAATTAAAAAAATAAGAAATAAACTAAAAATAAATAAGTAAATAAAAGCCGGGTGGAACAAACACTCAGGACCATTCGCTGGAACCCCATGAGCTAGCGGTGGTCCCCTATATTTCCCACTTTTGAAAACTCCATTCAGTGTGTCCTGTCTCTTCATCTCTTCCCACTTTTAACTTTATTTTTCTTCCATTGATTGTGGCCACTTTCCACAGCTCCTTAAGGACCCTGCCCCCAGGATGGGACCCCAGCACTTTCAATCATCTTTAAATAAATTAATACCTACTAACATGTAAATGCAATTTAAATAATTGGTTTACTCTATTGTTTAGGGAATAATGACAAGGAAAAAATCTGTACATGATCAGTACTAATGTGATCATTCATTTTCTCTTTTCCAAATATTTTCTTTCTTTCTTTCTTTTTTTTTTTTTTGAGATAGAGCCTCAAGCTGTCGCCCTGGGTAGAGTGCTGTGGCATTACAGCTCATAGCAACCTCCAACTCCTGGGCTTCAAGCAAGTCTCCTGCCTCAGCCTCCCAAATAGCTGGGACCACAGGCACCTGCCACAACGCCCGGCTATTTTTCGATTGCAGCCGTCATTATTGTTTTGGCGGGCTGGGTTGGATTCAAACCCACCATGTTAGGTGTATGTGGCTGGCACCTTAGCCACTTGAGCCACAGGCGTTGAGCCCCAAATATTTTCAATCTATGGTTTGTTGAATCCATGGTTTTGAGACCCAGGAATATGAAAGCTTTACTATACTTCAAGGAATTCACTTTAAGAATTATAGTATGGATATACACAAAGAGCTCCACAAAAGAATTGTGCAGCTTATACACTGAACTCATGTGATTTATCAAAATGAGAAAATATCTACATTTTTATTCCCTTTTGTTTTTAAATATTTGTCTACTTCATTCCTAGTTTTGAATGAAAATATGGAAATTCCTGTGAGATTTTGGCTCATGCTAGTAATAAAATGTTCTGTGTTTAAGTCAAGAGGATTAAAGTGAACACAGAATACAGAATGAGCATATTCTGTCCTTTCTCAGAAGAAAAACTTCAATTGGCTTTAAAGTTCAATTTCCCCGACCCCATCATGAAATTGGAAAGGTGGAGAGGGAAGGCATGGTCCTTTTTCCTTTTTCTGGTCCCTGTGATTTTTGACCCTGTCAATGTTAACATGGGCAAGTAGAAGAAAATGGGGCAGGAATATTCCAAACTGATCAGTGCTACTGTTAAGTTTGATACTTTGTGAGGCTGGCAGATGTTTATGTTTACATTTTCTCTTCAATACCTTCCTGAATCCCTAGAGCTCCCCAGTGAGGAAATTCATCTGCCCTTTTTCTGATACATTGATGAATTTTTGTCTGTCTAGCCAATCCCATGTCAGCTTACTCCAGGTAGACTCTGTTTTCCGGGGTCTTAGTCCCACCCCTCATTTGATCCTCTTGGACAGAATGTAAACTCCAGCCAGTTCTTTTGGACACAGCTCTATACTCTGTCATTCTTCATCCTTCAATAACCTGAAATACTCACCTTGCAACACAAACATCTCTCCTGTGTTCATGTCTGCAGTCAAGTTATCTCTGAATTTAAGATTTTGTAGGTGTATGCCAGGCCCACTTACTCTGTTCTCTTTGCTTCAGGAAAACTACTCGTATTTTCCAGGTGGTCTCCCTAAAGCCCCTCTCTCTTTACTTGAGGTAAAGGGAGAGGAACCCCCATCTCTCCCTTTGGGATATGTGCCCAGGGCACAAGACGGCCAAAGAAACCATTCCTTGAGTTACTATAAACTTTATTTTCCTTGATTCAGATGAGGGGTTCAATAGCCTTTCACTACTTGATTTTTGATTCTAGTTTACAACTTTTAAAGGATGATTATTTTATAATCCACATTGGTGCCTGATATCTTTCATGTTGTGCCCAGATAAAACTACCATTTAAAAATACTCATACACTAAAAACAATAATGCATTGGTTAAATTTTTATTAAATCTACATAATAGATGTCCATGGAGTCATTAAAGTGATATTTTCAAAGGATCCACATGACATATGGCAATACCTTAGAATATATGGCTGAATGTTTTTAGAAGTCAAGCTAAGAGCCATGGGTATATTGATTTAAATTTTATTTAAAATATTATTCATATCATGCATAAAAATATTTGAATTATATGTATTTATAAAATATTACAAAAGTTATCTGAATGTTTGTTATTTTGCTTATCTATAATTTATACAGTCTTTGTAGCAGAAGATCTCCTGTAGAATAAAGGAGATCTGTAGCTCCTGGATCTCCTGTAGCTTAAGCTAAAGACCTTTTACCTAAGCACAAAAAAGTTCTATTTCATGTTAAAATTTCATTTTTGAAGGCAAAACATGATATAGTGGGTAAAGACCCAAACTAAAAGTCTTCACTTGCGTCTAATCCAGTGTATGATTACAGACAATTTGCTCTGTCATTCACTACATAATATTAATTGAGCTAACTACTTGATAGACTCTTCTGGCCTTTTTTCTCTTCTTTAAAATTCCAAGGCTGAGTTTTTTCAAGAGAGTTGAAAATTTCATGAAATACTAGAAAATATATAGGATTGAAAGAAAAATCCATAATAGCGTTTGTAAGCCGGTATATTATCTGCACTCTGGAAATATTAATAATTTTCAGAAACATAGAAGATGAAGATATTTATGCTGAGAAATAAAACCAAAAAAATATAAGAACCCAAAACATATTGGAAAAAACAGCAGATGTCTGAGATACTTCTCAGATATTCAAATTTCATAGTAAGATCAAAAAGTATAGAATCAAGGTCTAGGGACGGTGATGAGCATTAATTGTGTTTTTAAAAAAAAAAAAAACTTTAGAAAAATTAAACAGAGTTTAATTTAGCAAAGAACAATTCGTGAATCAGCCCCAGAACCAGAAGAGGTTCAGAGTGAAGCTGGTGCTGCTGAGTACTGAGAATTTATGGCCAGGAAAAGGAAACTGACTTAGTACAAAAAATGGAATAGAGGTATAGAAACAGCCAGACTGGTTACAGCTTGGCATTCACCTTCTTTGAACACAGTTTGAACAAATGACCACATTTGAATGGCTGAAACTCAAGAGTAGGTTCTAGTTTATTTGCATATCTGATTAAGTTACAGTTCACTATGTACAAAGAAACTTTTAGGCCAAATTTAAAATAGATAAAGAGGTAGCTTTAGGTTAAACTTAACAATTGTGAAACTACTCTCAGTGATTGTGAGTAAAGGTTAGCCTTTTCTCTCTTAAGTATAATACAGGGTGGCCATAAAGTTCATGTGCTATTTAAAAGCCCTTGAACTTTTTGGCCACCCTATATAATATTTTAATTAGCTCTTCTCTATGCTTTGGTATTCATTTGTAAACTGAAGATGGTAACAGTGCCTATTTCACAGATTGTCTTAAGGGAAAAAATGAGGCAATAATGTTTTGGCATAGTTTGGGTACAAAATAAATGCCGTATCAGTATTAGTTAGTACTTGCTGGTTTTGGATGTTGTTATGAGATAAAGTGATATTCTATACTGAGCAATCCACATAAAACCACAGACAGAAAGATAAAGATGTCTCATAAAGGAAAAGCTAGTACCTAGATATTATGGCACTGTTAAGCTAATCCTGGAATCAGCTAACATCATACTTTTTGTTACATTAATAACTACCATTATGACCCAAGACAATGTTTGTCCAATTCTCCGCTCCTTCCTTGAAACAAAGAGAAGAACAAAGAAAATGTCTAACATACATTGAAAGTATATCCTAATAAATAGAAAAGAACAAAGAAAATGCCAAACATACATTTCTGGAAATTACTGAAAACATATTCTTACCTCAATAAATGTAAATGGATTAAATTTTACTCTTAAAAATTAAATGAAAATAAAATTAAAAACACGAACCACTTGAAGAATAGGAAATAGATATAATGTTACACTGAAATGGTAAAAACAAATGGGTTTAATATATCATTGCTACATATACATTATTTAATGAAACTAAAGAATAAAGATGTAACTTAAAATAGGAAGGTACTATATCAAGTACTCTTAAGAATCTTTTATGTAATCTGTAAGTTCCTTCAGTGCCAGGGTGTGTTTATCTTATTCATCCATACTATGGTCCAGACCAATGCTGTGACTCTCACACTATCTAATAAATAATATTGGTAGACTGTCTCTTCTTGATGAGAACAAGGCTAATATAGGCTAGAAGTATTATGTCATGTACAATATAGAAATTATTTTGAATTACCCAGTAATTTTTTTTTCAAGTTTTTAACTTGGAGCTAATATAAAGGTTTTTTTTTTAACATTCTTTTTGTTCCTGTTGTGGAAAGATAAAGGAGAAATCATCAGGAAGTTACAGGAATAGTTCTTTGCTGGGCGAAAGCAAGAGTGGTATTACCAAGAGAATTAATGTCATACTTTTCTCCTGACCACCATATGAGTCCTAGGCTTAGCACAGCAATTAATTGTCTCCCTGCAGACATTTGAGCAAGTAATAGTGCCAACATTATAATAGGTTTATTGTGAGTCTTAGAAACTATAATAGAGATAAAGCCTTTAAAATGAAACCTAGTATATAGTTGCCATCAATAGCGTTAGGTGTTATTACTATAAGTCATGGAGGCCAACATGAATTCAGTTTACACCTTCTGGAATAGGTTCAGGACTGTTTTGATGGAAGAGAGGAAAAACTATGACACAGAATATGATGTAGGTTGATCAGAGCTTCATGGAGGAGCCCTTAGTAATTAGCAGGAGCAGAAAAATATACCTGTGTTCATCTGGAATAGGGATGGAGCCAAAGAGTAATGGAGAGATGTTGAACGCAGCTTAAACTCCTTTGCAACTGTGCCCATAATCATCTCTGCTAACTTCCTGAGACAGGGGAAACTTCAAGGCCTCCCAACTTGCCCTAGAGACATGGCCTCCTTCCTCACTGTTAGTAGCAAAGGTAGGGAGGGGAGCACTTCAAAGAGCTGGTCTCCCTGCCCAAAGTGGGAGATCTGAGAGCTGCCTGCACCCACTGGTGTGATCCTCCAGTTGGGCAGCTGGACATCAAAAAGCTGTCTCCAGCTGCTTGCTTCTCCATGCACACACCACAAAGCTAATCACATTAGCCACTTCATAGGGAGTACATTGTTATTTCCTCTCCGCTTTGATTTTACCATCTTCTCTCCCTGTTCTATGACCAATGAACAGCCCTCTCTGTATGAGTCTGTCCATGAATTCTCTTTCTTTCATCCGTTATGTCACAAAAGCTATTTTGCCTGAGTTCAGGGACTCATATGTGGATAGCAGGAGGAAGTCACCTCCTGGGAACAGCAGCTCCAGGGAACAGCAGCTCCAGGATCCAGATATGCTCCTATATCCCACATAGAGGCCACCCCCTCTCGTGGCTCTATTATTATGATGTTGCTATAAAAATGTTCAAAATCATTGAAAAGCAATTTATTACTTACTGGAAGGATAGCCAAAGGGAAAATATATTAGTCACAGAAAAAAAAAACTGTTAAATTTCTCTTTCCTTTCTCATTTTTATCACTTTGTATCTTATAACTTCCCCAAAGTCTGACTCCTGTATCATGCCTTGGCTCTAAAATCAGCCCACTGAGATTCTTGTTTTGTTCTCCTTTCCTCTACAGTTCAGATTTTCAATATGCTGCATCTTTTAATTTTCCTGTTTTCCCATTTCTTAGAGAACCCACAGGTCACTTCTGCAAACAAAAATGTGGCTTAATGTGAAGCCCCCCTGGACAACAGGCTCAGGGAGCAAACAGAGGCAGGTGGGCTCAGACAGAAGACACTTCTAATGGAACAAGTTTTCTTTAATTCCTTCATATTCCCCTGAGCCACTCCTCTGCCTGCGAGATACTAACAGAGAAGCTAAGACTTACTAAAATGGTGAGCTCTGATTTCAAATGCATTTTATTCAGAGAGGGACATAATAGTAGATCAAGCTCACCCTGAGTATCACCTGAGGACATTCCTAAGAACTGAGAGTCCAAGTACCTGACAGGTGGTAGCGGCATAGAGGGAGCAAGTAATTGGTAGCAGGGGCTGTGAACATAATTACCAGGACTGTGCAATTGCTGCCAGGGAAAAGCAAGGTGGGAGGCCATGGCAGAGTCCTGCATGTGGGCTTGGAACAGGTGAGCTCAATTACCAAGAAATAGCAAAACAAGGGAAGGTTAGAAATTGGACAAGAGGTCTCAGGACTGGAGATCATCAGATGTGAGAATATCAGGGCTAATGCCAAAAAGGAAGCACGTTGCTCATCACCCCCCAAAAAGGGGGGAAGAACGGCAGGTTCAGAAACCCAGAGATAGATTTGAGTGCACAGTCCTAACTGTCCTAATGCACAGTTAGTTGGTGTTGACCAAGCCCTGGGATTTTTCTAGGTCACCTTTCTTTTTTATTGAGATACAGTTTATATCCCATGAAATTCAACTATTTAAAGTGACCAATCCAATGCTGTTTCCTATCAAATTAGAAGCCAACCCCCAAGACTGCGTAAGCTAAGATGAATAGGGCAAAAGAGGCAGGAACTCCTGGATGGTGATAAGAAACAAAGGAAGGAGAGGTGCTCTACATGAGTGAGAGAAAGGTCCCAAGCAATGAGTGTGGACAGCAATGAAGACCAGCTTCCATGATCTCAATTCCCCTCACCTAGGGACCATCTTCTACTGGATTCTAACCCAGGAGCCTAAGTGAAGTTTAGGTCAGATGTTTATCTCCCTGACGGAATATTATTCTAAATTCAGTTAACCCCCCCCCCCCCCCCCCCGTACATGCTACAGCCAGGGGAAACTTGTTTGAGGAAAATGTAGTTCTTGGCTTCTTGGAACTGACCTTCCAAAACAAGCAACAGGCACTTGATAGGAGTGAGTGTGATAAGAATGACCATATGTTATGGCCTCTTTCCTGAGGGGAGCCCAGAAGATGGACATTCCCCCCAGCCTGAGGGAAGGCCTCCTGGAGTAGGTATCCTTTGAGCTGAGGAATAAATATTAAATAACCAGGTAAAGAAAAAAAGGTAAAAGGCTTCTGGGTAAACTGAATTGGTTTTTAGTGATTGTTTAAATAATAACCCAAGACACTTGTTTTTAAAAGAACAGATTACAAAGGTAAGCCTTCAGAAATTCTGATTCTATAGTATGTGGAGGCAACTTGGAGGATAAGCATGTTACTAGATACCCTCGTGACAGTGCTGCAGGTGGTTCCAGGTCCAAGCCAGGAAATCTTTTGCAGAGAAAGAAGGCAAGTGAACTTGGGGTTGCTTCCTCAGCCTGGTGAGGCCAGCAGCCCTTCTTCTCTGCCTGGTGCTGCTAGTGCCACCTCTCAGACACAGGCTCCTTTAGCTCCTGCCTTCGGCTGTCAGTGTTTTTATGACCTTTTCTGTGGGATCACTGTGTATTTTCCAAGTGTGTAGGTTAATTCTTTTCTCCTGAGATTGTGCAGCAAGGTTCTGTGAGTCCTTCTCATGCCACATAAGAGCTAAATGAACTTCAGAGCATTTTCTTCCTGCTCTGAGCAGTCCAGCATCCTAGGTAGAACCACAGTAAAGATGTGATCTCTCTGCGGTGGATAGAAATGTTCCTGGTACTCACACAAGAAAGAGAGAAACAAGCCCCAACACAATGGTGTCCAAATGTATCTGGTTACAGCAAACGTTGACTTTGGACATGGGTAACTGTATTCCATCTGCCTGGCAAAGATGATTAGTCCATGGAGTTGGCCCATTAGGGCCTTGAGATTTTTAGCAGATGGGTCTCCTGAAGCACAGAAAAACAAACTATTATTTTTTTCTGTGCTCGCATTATAAAAATCAACAGAGAAGATTTTTGTGACTAAATGTTTAGAGATCATCCCCCCCCAACCCCTAGCAAGAACAATTCTGCAATAGACACCAATTGGGTATCCTCCAACCCAGTTCAATCTACTTTGGAGATGGTGTCAGATCCACAGGCTGAAGCCTCCACCCCATAAGACTGCCTCCCACATCTGATGCCAATCCTAAGCCCCAGGTTGTTTGACCTGTACCTGTGACTGGATACAAATTAGGGTTCCCATGACACCCTTAGGTTTGATTAACTGGCTAGAGCAGCTCATAGAACTCAGAGAAACACTTACTTGTGTCTACAGACTTATTATAAAGATATTACAAAGGATGCAGATGAAGAGAGGTATAGGGTGAGGAATGAGGGAAGGGATGGAGCTTTCAGGCCCTCTCTGGGCACACCTCCTCCAGCTGCCCATTTGTATCATTGTTAGGAACGCCAAGGCCCATTAGCTGTTGCCACAGATCCCCATGGATAAAGATTCACCACTGAAGCTCTGATCTTGCTGCCTATTGTCCCCTCTGCCTCTGATGGTTAAGGAGTGCCAATCAACCCATGCCAATCTGGAATCCTATCATGTGTGTTGATACAAGGTAAACTCGTTCTCAGCAGCATTCTCTATCATCACTCCAGGCCTGCAGAAGACAGAACGCTGAGCTTTTCAGGGGTGCCGCCACTCCTCTCACTAATTAATTCCCTAGGGCTTTTGAGAAATGAGTCTCTTACCAGCTTCCTGAGGAACACAGTCAGCTATTGCCCTGATCTTAGATAATAAATACATCCTTGCTCTCTCACCTCTGAGTCTTTTGACCTCTTCCTCTACATTCTGTAAGGAAGTTCTTGCATCTCTATCTTATAACTCATACTGTAGGGTATGTTTCTAAACTCCATGGAGCCACCTCAAATATACGTTAAGATTATTTTCAGAGGCTTTCTATGACATTAAAACATGAGTCACAGAAATATGTTCCCCATATTAATAAACTCTCTTTTGTTTAGCTGTATATTCTGTCCCTACCACCAGTCCAGTATCCTCGAGATCTGTTCCCAGATACTTTCTGTGGAGCCCAACAGCTCTATGGGGGATGATAGGGCATTTCCCAGGCAGGCCAAGCTAAAGTTTGACCCTAATTATTGGTCTTAAGAGACAAGACTTATCTTTACTGTTATCTTATAAGATATCTTCTGTTGCCTGAATGTTTGTGTCTCACCAAAATTTATATTTTAAAACCTAATCACCAATGTAATGGTATTAGGAGGTAGGTGATTAGGTCATAAGGACTCAACCCTCATGATATGATTAGTGCTCCTTACAAGAGACTCCAGAGAGCTGGTACGTCCTGCTACCATGTGGGGACGTGATGAGAAGCTGCCTTCTATGGGCTAGATAGAAGGCTCTCATCAGACACAAAATCTGCCAGTGCCTTGATCTTGGACTTTCTAGACTGCAGAACTATGAAAAATAAATTTCTGTTGTTTATCAGCCACTTAGTTTATGATATATATTTTTTATAGTATCTAACTTAATGAGGTATTTTCCTGGGGGCTGGCCTCTCCAGGCAAGGAAAGGCTGCTACGCTCCATCAAGGGGAATGGAGAACTTATGCTAAAGAAATTTGAGAGTTTAGTGTTCTCAGGCACATATACTCAGCCTCATGCCTTGAGTTTAGCATGCATGACTTGCTGGGGGTATCAATTATCCTTCTTTGTAACCCAGTTACTCTCAAAATGAAATTGCAGGCCCAAATATTAGGCCTGATTTTCAGGGGTGCCATGAACCTCCATTGCATTCCAGAGGTGCCCTGAATTGTCTGGCGTGAGCTTGCATCTTTTCCTCTGGAGCACTGATGGCACTCAGCATCAGCCAAGAGGCTTTTCTTCGTGTCTCTCAAATGCTGGCAATATTAGGCAGGTGAATGCATCCCTTCCCACCTGATTCACCAGAGCTAAGAGTAATCCTGATGTGATAGCGTGGCAGGTAAGAGTAATCCTGATGTGACAGCGTGGCACTGGTTATCTCTACTTTCACATACCACTGATAACGGGATCTTTGTTGCCAATTTTCCTGAAAACTATCCCATTTCAAGTTTGTACTCTGAGAATTTCTTCCTGGAAACACATTTAGTATCAATTTTCGAATTTGGGTCCTCCCAGAAATGAATTCTGAGAGAACATTTTGAGTCAGGTGTTTTGATTAGTACATGGCCTCAGGAAATGCCAATGGATGAGTAAAGAATTGAGTCAGGAAAGGGAAGGAAATGAAGGAGGATCTGTTATCAAACACAACCACTGTGGGCAGCTGAAGCTCCAGCCCAGGGGAAGGAATGTAGACATGGACCTCAGAGTTACCTTGCATCCAGGAAGCAGTGAGAAGATTTATTCTCCAAATCCAGGAAGGATTTCTTGAGAGGTGTGGACCTGGTCAAAGGAGACTGTAGGAGCCAGAGAAACAGAGAGATGAAGGTGCCGGCAAATGAAAGTCAGGCTGACAGGTCCCAGAGTGGTGAGAGTGAGCTGGTGTGGGCAGGGCCCCAGCACATCTACTGGGGACTAGTCAGAACTTTTATGTGTTTATCCAGTTACCTGATTTAAAAATTCCTTGTTCGTGAGCAGGCTAAGTTAATAATCCATGACAGGGTAGTGCCTGTAGCTCAAAGGGGTAGGGCACCGTCCGCATGTACTGGAGGTGGCAGGTTCTAAACCCAGCCCCAGCCAAAAAAAAAACCCATGACAAACCACTCAGAATCTCTAGAATACCAATCCATGAAACAACATTCTTTGTTTGCCTGTCTAAGAATTATTCCCACTAACCACACCTCCATCTATTCTACTTACAGCCTTTTTTTTTCTACAATAGTCTCTTAAAATACATCTGAAGTCCAAAACAACTATCTTAAAGATCTTCCCTATTTACAACTCTAGTGATTACATAAAAAATTAGGAATTGAATTTTTTGTGACTTCTGAAATCATTTTCCCTCTTATTACTTCTGACTATGGGATCATTCTTAATCTAAACATTTAGAATTCTGTGACCCTATCTGCTCAGCAAACCCCTGGCTTTAGAATAATCTGTCTGCCGTGAGGCTCCTCGAATTTTGTGTTTATGCCATTGTTCTCCAAATGAGTAGCAGGATTAGGTACAAGACAGAAAAGAACGTTTCTGGGATCTAGGCTTTTCTTTAACCTTAACAAGGCATTTATCAGTGTCCTCATTTTTAACAATGATCCTAAGATCCTTTCTCGGTGTGACATTCTCTAAATCAGTGACTTCAGGACAATACTAAGCGGAGAAGCTCTGTCCTTCCAACAGCCCTGACAGGCTGTCTTCGTACCATATAGACCAGCTTTCTAGTTTCTTCCTTGAGTATCTGATTTCTGCTCAGCTCAGGAATAGAAATGGATTATGTTTCAGGAATCACTGGAGTCACCTGATTCAGATTTATAACATATCCCGGATTTTGGCTTCATGTTGTGTGTTATCTATTGCTAATATTTGTAGTGACTGGTACATTTATCTCCAGCAGGCAATTTGGGGCAGAAAACTGAGTAAAATAGCAATTATGATTCTTCTTTAGAACAATTCCCCAAAGTTCAATACAGTTGTACTCGAAGCATTTTAATATGGATGGAAGGCTAAGGCGTCCTTATCCTATTATTACGGATCCTTTATAAAGCTAATGAAAAATGCAATGTGAGAATTGCAGAGTAACAGGGCAGATGGCCAGGGAAGCAGGCACAGAGCTTTTGAGTTGTATGCAAAAGAGAATCTTTCATAAGTTTGGGCAGTGTCTGAGGCAAAGCTATTAGGAATTTCTTTCCATAACCTAGTAGCATTAAACTTACCTTGCTAGAATAACTTCATATGGGTTCCTGAGAACTACTTTCTCTTCATAACTGTGTTACTATGCAAGTAATCATAGGATGCAACAAATTGCTAATTTCAATTAAAAAATAGATGGCATTATGAGAGTATGAGGTTCTGGGCAGTGCCCGTAGCTCAGTGGGTGAGGGTCTGGCCATATACACCAAGGCTGGCATGTTCAAACATGGCCCAAGCCAGCTAAAACAACAATGACAACTGCAACAACAACAACAAGAACAACAAAAATAGCTAGGTATTGTGGCAGGCACCTGTAGTTCCAGCTTCTTGGGAGGCTGAGGCAAGAGAATTGCTTAAGCCCAGGAGTCTGAGGTTGCTGTGAGCTATGACGCCATGGACCCAGGGCAATAGCTTGAGATTCTGTCTCAAAAAAAAAAAAAAAAGAAAGAAAGAAAGAATGAAAGTGTGAGATTCTCCGTTCCATTGGCCCTGATGGCTTTTGAAAAAAGTCACTATTCTGACTCCTGAGAAGATTAAAATGACAGACTTTGTTCTAAGTCTTTAAAGAACTTCATGATGAACAATGGACTAATTACACTCAATCTTCTTAATTGTCACACTATTGCCTAAACACGGAATTTCAGGCAACCCTGTCAGAGTTTTCTTTTCTTTTTTTTTGAGACGGAGCCTCAAGCTATCCCCCTGGGTAGAGTGCCATGGCATCACAGCTCACAGCAACCTCCAACTCCTGGGCTCAAGCGAGTTTCCTGCCTCAGCCTCCCAAGTAGCTGGGACTACAGGCGCCCGCCACAACGTCCCGGCCATTTTTTAGTTGCAGCCATCATTGTTGTTTGGTGGGCCCAGGCTGGGGATTCGAACCCGCCACCTTAGGTGTATGTGTCTGGTGCCTTAGCCAATTGAGCCACAGGCGCTGAGCCTGTCAGAGTTTTCTTAGTGCAGCATTTATATCTGACCATCTCTTGTAGTCAGAGGTGATACAGGACGTATATTATTATTTTCTCAAAATTTTAAGTTAACTTTTCATAAAATAATTACTCTTGTCCTAAATAATACTTTTTAAAACTATAGGTTTGTTTAAAATAAATATACTTCCTATTAAAGTATATGCATATTTTAAAATACTTTACATGTGCCTGTCATCTGTCCTGCCAGTGGTATGAAAGAAATGATGTCTTTAGTTGCACTTACTCTCCCCTCAGCTCTGTAGTTACAGCTGGCTCCCACCCTATCACATCACAGACCAGGGAACCCTTAAAGCTGGCTCCAGATAGCACTACCCAGCTCAAGCAGTATCTGTGTTTCCCCCCTTTATTTCAGATACATTATTTGGGTTCTGAGTTGCATTTTCTCTGAAATAAATATTGCTCCATTTACCTTTTTTTTTTTTTTTACATTTGCCTGGCACATCTTTAATAATGATAAAGATTTAGATGTGCTTTTCTTAAGTGGCAAAATGTTGAATCTTGTATTTACTTGATCTGAGAACTTTGATGTTCCGGTTTTAAAAAGTATAGATCACTTGTGTGTATTTGTCTACTACAGACTGGACAATTTATAAACAGTAGAAGTGTATTTGATATGTACCCTTGTAAAATGCATCATAAGTGCGGATATAAGTATTTCAAATTGTATATAAAACCAGCACATTGTTCCCCATAGATGCATTCATGTAATAGCTATAATTTAATAAAAAAAATAATAAAAGAAGTGTATTTGGCTCACAGTTCTGGAGTCTGGGAAGTATGTAAGCATCAGAGAGCATCTCGCTGCCGTGTCATAACAGCCTGGAAGGTGTCACGTGGTGACAGAGTGTGAAAGAGAGAATAAGACATTAGTCCGTTCAGGAGGGCAGACGCCCCCCCCCCCACCTCATCACCTCCTCAAGTTCCCATCTCTAAATGCTATTGCATTGGGGATTAAAACTGAGACACATGAACTTTGGGGAACTCATTCAAACTGCAGCAGTATTACAATATTTTGTCTTTTTTAATGTACTTTGTTTCTCACACATTTCTATTCTTTCATTGCTAATTTGACTGAAGTGTATACCGTGGTACATGTAGCACCCAGAATGGTGATATGACATAATAGTTAACTCATAAGTATATTCCGAATTGATGAACAGAGTAATGACTCCCTTTCATGCTATGGCTTCTGTTCCTATTGGTTACATCTACCTGCTGATTATGAGGCTGCACAGTATGCATCAGGTTCTACTAGAGCAGTGGTTCTCAAATCTCAGCATGTATCTGCATCACCCTGAGGGCTTGTTAAAACAGATTGCCTGGCTCCACTCCCAAAGTTTCTGATTCAGTAGGTCTGCAGTAGAGTGGAGACTTTGCATTTTTAACTAGCGCTGAGGTGATGGTGATGCTAAGGGTCCGGGACACACACTTTGGGAAGCATGGAATTCCAGGTAGTCTCTAGATGTCACCAACACCCGAGAAAAGTATTTTTTCTATCTTTTTCAGTTTCAAGAATAATATTAAACTTTTGACTGTTGCTCATCAAGAGGGAAAAAATTTTTAGGATTTAGAATTCTCTCATTCCTCTATTTTTTCATCTTCACCATTTTAGACACATTTATTGATATCATTTAATTTAAAATCAAATTTTCAAACTGTTCTTTGATTTTACCTATTGTATTTTAGTCTCTGTTTTCTAGAATTTCACTGGCAAAATAAATCTTTCTGAAGGGTATTTGAAAACGCTTTTCATGGTCATACGTTTCCTCTGTATGATTAGAACATTCCTCCATACGGAAGGGTCTTTCCGTGGGTGCTGTGTTGTTTCTGTCTCTCCACCCCCAAACAAGCATGCAGTAATGCTTCTCTTCATTCACATCCACTGATGCTGAATGGCAGGGTGTTTTCTCTCTAACCATGACTGATTTAAAAATCCCTATGGCTCATCTTAAACCAAGAGACAGTTCACACACACAGCCCTGGTCCTGCTCCTGAGTCCGGGAGGCATTACTAGCCAGAGGCAGGAGTATCATCTACTCTTGGGCAACTTCCTTTCTTATTTGTAAGGAAGTTCATATATAGATGACTAATTTGAATTACTATAATTGTCTTTCCCCAGAGGTAGTGTGTGAAAACCAGCTGGCACAACAATTTTCATAACTTCTCCCACCTCTGTTTATCTCTTGTTGACTGTTTTAGGCTGAATTATGCCAATTTTGTAGGTTGAAGACTGAATCCCCAGTGTGACTATTTGGAAACAGGACAGTAAGTACGTAATTAATGTTAAATGAGGTCATAAGGCCTGGCCTTAATCCAAAGGAACTGGAGTTCTTAAAAAAGGAGGAAGAGACATCAGAGTGCTCTGCCCCTCTCTGGGCGCCACAGAGAAGGAAGGCCATGTGGGCAGGAAGGTGCCGAGCAGTCTCACCAGAAGTCAAGCCTCTTGGCACCTTAATCTTGAGCTTCCAGCCCCAGAACTGTGAAGAGTTAAATGTTACCTAAGTCATCTAGTCTGTGATACCATCACATGGCAGACTCATGCACCAACTATGCATCTTCACGTGTGATCCATGCTCCAAGCTTCTCACTCTAGCTATTGCTAACCTCACTTCCCAAAGGAGCAGCTGTCGCCCAGGGTCTTCATATTGCCTATTGGTAACCTCACATTCCATCATGGAAGCCATACATCCAGTTGCTGTTCTCCCCACTGTTGAATTTCTAGAGTAAAATAAAAAGTGTGAGTGAAGTTGGAAGTATGGACAGGAAGGGATAAATTTGCTACTTTTGTAGCGTGGTGGTGAGTGGTGGGGAAGCTTCCTGATTGGCAAGGCCCCCAAGCTTCTGATGGTGGGATAAAGAGCAGGTTGGATGAAGGACTTTTCCTACTTCTTTTGTATCTACATTGATGTGTCTTAATATTAAGCTGATTGCTCACTTTTCTCAATCCTACCACCACATGTGGTTATGGTACTTTTTCCCCCACAGATAAGCATTTTCAGTGCTACCACTATCGTTTGATGTTTTCATATATAGGCATTACAGGGAGTGTGGAGAAGGATGAATTAAGGGCCTATATGAAATAGCCACCACTGTACTTTGAATGCTCCCTCTTTCCAAACTTTTAAACTTGGCATAGGTTCATTCTTGAATGGGCATTAAGGCTCGGTTGTGACCATGGTAGGGCCTGGGGTAGGATGTCAACCAGTGGTCAGTTTCTGGCTCGTATTGGTAATCAGTCTGTGTCATGATAAAACTAAACTCATCCCCTTCAACTCTAATTAGCCAGAGCAACAAAAATTCCTTCATAGATCATGAAACTCTGGAGATAAACTTTCTGGGTTTCTATAGAGGCAATGAATGCAATGTTCAGTGAAAAAAAATTCACAATTCATTCACAATCCTGTAACTCTGGGGTCTTCTTTGATCACGTTAAAACTTTTATCACTGTTCTAGTCTTTATTTCTATTTAGAAACTTCTCTGAGCTCAACAGATCTATGTGACTAAGAAAAAAAAATGAGGTAGACAGAAAATTCAGGTTTCCTAAGACACTTTTGAAATAATTAGGCCGATATCTAGCAAACAGAGACAGAAGAATTTGCTTTGCTTGAAGACAGCGCCCACTCCTTTAACAAATGGCTCATATGTTGTGGCCTTACCCAGACAACTAACAGATTTGCTTCATATTCTGTGGGGGATGGGGGGAGAAGCAGAAAAGAAAATCATTGAGTGGGAGGGAGACCACGGAGGAAGGTTTCTTCAAGCTGACAGTGATGAAGAAAGTGGGGGACGCCTTCCTTGGTTGACAGATTCAGCAACAGTCACGCTCAGAACCCCTTCCACGTGATGTCTGTGGCCTGCAGGCCCCCTTCAAGTGGCAGAGAGGCTCTGGTAAAGGGGTGGTCTTCTTTTCTGGTTGATTCTGGGGACTATTCAGTTAGTAAGAAGAAATGACTAAGTGGGAAAATATCTTTACTGTCTCATTTTGCAAAATAGAACTAATTTGAATGTGATAGTTTCTTGCCCCCAAACTGACAAAATAAAGCTGCTTAGCTGTATCTCTGTCTCTTGCCTATGTGTGTAGGCTGAGGCCCAGACCATCCCTTGACAAACATACTGAGTCTGTTCTCGGAGTGTTTGGTGCTTTTGTGCATTCCCCAAGTTCCTTCCCAGTCCCCCATTTCACCCCAACTGAAGCTATCCTTTCTGGGTCACCCTGGAAATGGTGAAGTGAGAGAACTCGTAGGGAGACACCCTCACACCTTGCCCCTGTGCTCTGCACCCTCCACCTCACTGCCCCAACTCATCCTTGTCCCATACCTTTTCTCCATCAGACTCCTGGGCATTCCCAGCATTGAAAGTAATAACAGTACTTTACAAAGTTGAGGTTCCCATCGGTGTGTGACTGGGAAGTTAGTGACTAGGGGGTTTGTGGTTCTTCAAGGTAAACATGACCCTGTCTCACCAGAGCTTTTGGCTGACTCATCCCAAACACTTTTCCTGGTCACCTCGTTCTTTCTGCTGATTCATGCTACAAGTGGGATTAGCTCCTAGGTAACTTGGATACTGTCATCTTGAGATTGCTTTCTATCGCTCATCTCAGTCTTTGCTATTTGGAAGTTAAGGAAGTAGGTGTGTGTTGAAAGAAGCTAGAAAAGTGAAGCAGGCCAATATTCACCCTTCCTCTCCTCTGGAATCCACACAGTGGGGGGAATAAGCACAAAGAGCTTATGGCCAAATGGGGAGCAGTGCATTGCTTTCGATTATTGGCCAGTCGAGTACAAATACAGGGCTCCCTGGTATAGCTGACCTCCTAGAAGTGGGGCCTTGATAATTCCTTCCTTCCTCACTTTTCAAATTTTAGATTAGTCTGCTTAGATAGCTGAGTTGTCTGGGGGACCCTGGGTTGTCAGTAAGCTATGAGGGGCATGCCTTTCACTGCCTGAAACTGGCAGGATGCAGAGACCATCAGGCCAAAAAACTAGGCCCAAGTTATCTTTTTATCCACTAGGAAAACCAAAATCCACTGAATATCTAAGATTCCAAGCAATCAGATTCATTTTTGTGCACAGGAGTTGAGATGAGCATGAATCCCATGAATTCCTGGCCTTCCCCCTGGTGGGCAAAGGTGCACATGTCCCTTCTCTGTGGGAACTGAGGACTTGGCGTGAAATGTTGGCCTTGCCTCAACAGCACTGTGCTTACTGCTGCTATTTTCTCCAAGCTTTCTGGACTGACACTGTTTCACACCCTCCACTGAGAAGAGGCAACCTATTCTTCCTGAAAAACAGTTTTACATTTTGTCAAGGATGTTCTAGAGACAAAGCTTTCGCACATAGAAAATAGCCCTGATCATTGGGATTTCCGGTCTTATCTGCGCAGGACCAGTGAATTACATATGGATAGAAAGATCTGTCATCACAGTACTTTACAGAGTTCAGGTCCAGAGCTCTGAGATTTTCACAGTCCTTTCACACCATCATTTTATTGCATTCTCCATGAGCTCTATCAGTTTTAGAGAATAGCCAGCTCTGTTCCCACAGGTCCAGAGAACTTGAGGGGAGCTGTCCAAGGTCACATGGATAAGAAAGGGCCAAATCCAGAATAGAACCCAAATATTGTAGTTGCTTCAAGAGACCAATTCCATCACAGCTTTGTGCTTCACTTTCCTCCACTTGAAAAGATTTCCATTTTGCATTTTTATGGGTTGAATTATCCCTTCCCCTGTGTTCATGCACACATAAAAAGATACACAGTAGAATCTCTGTAAGTTGAGCAAAATAAGGGACTGTAACAAATTGGCCAACATATGGAAATGATCAACATAAGGAACCAGGCCCGCTGTACTGATGGGTGCATGTGGTGCATGTCCAGTCTGTGAAAAGTAGGTCAACTTAAGGAGATGGTCAATGTAGGGAGGTGGTCAGTTATGTAGGTTCTGCAATATAACCTCAGGACTTTGGAGTGTGATCTTTTTTGGAAATAGAATTGTTATCAGTGTAACTAGTTATGAGGAGAACATCCTGGAGTAGTGTGGGTCCCTAGTCCACTATAACTCCCATCCTAGCAGAAGACGGCCATGTGAGGACAAGGGCCAAAGCAGGAATTATGCATCTACAAACCCAGAAATGCCATGGATTGCCAGAAAACCACCAAAGCTGGAAGAGGCAAGACAGGATTGCTTTTCAGCTCTCAGAAGGAGCGTGACCCTGCTGACTTATTTTGGATTTCTCACCTTCCAGAACTATGAAACAATACATTTCTGTTGTCATAAGCCAATTAGTTCATGGTACTTTGTGATGGCAGCCCTGGGAAACACAATCAGGTATCATACAAGGTCCTCCCTATGACAGTTCAGAAAAATTTCAATCACTTCGTATTCTTTCTCTTCTTCTTAGTTGCTTGTCCTTTTAATCTTCTTAAATCCCTTTTCACTTTTTGATACAGGCTCTCTTTGATGTATTTTTGGAGTGGTGTGCTTCCTCTTTTTGTATTTTTTTCTTTTTCTTAGGAGTTCCTTTGAAATCCTATCTCCTTTTCAATATGTTTCTAAACTTCACCCTCCCCATGAAGGTTTCTCTGCCTACCTCTCTCCCCCATCCTCTGTCACTACCCAAAGCATGTATGACAATCATGATCAGAATTGTATTCAAATGTTATTGGTGTATCAAATACTTTGCAGTCAATTATTTTACAGTGTGTTCTTGGAACAGACAGAACAAAGTTGAGTTGAATTACATTGATCAGGAACCAGAAACTGCAAGGTGTTATTTTTGTTTTTGTATCTATGCATCTCCTTGATTATTCTTTTTTAACTGTTATTGTGAAAAATTTCAAATATATACAAAAACAAAGAGGATAGCAAAGTGAAGTCCATATGTCAGTTACTAAAATATAGTATTTAAAATATAATCTTTAAATTTTAGCCTGTTCTGTGTCATCTCTATTTACCTTTGTAGGACAGATTATTTTGAATTAGAGCCCAGACGTCATATTATTCTATCAGCAAATACGTCAGTTTGTATCTGCAGTCTAGAAGGAGTTTGTTATAGAGATTAAAACACAATAATATTACAAAACCTAAAAAAAGAATAATTCCTCAACTGAACTATCCAGACCAGTGGTTTTCAACCACCAGGCCATGAGAGGATCTCAGGTGTGCTGTGAAAAACTTTAAAGGCCATTAAGTAAAATATTTTCAAATGAAGTTTAGAGCACACTAAGTATAGTCTTTGTCCTACTCTTTTTTATGATAAACATAATTTAAGTGTGCCACAGAAGCTTAACTAGAGGTACAAGTGTGCTGTGAGATAAAAAGTTTTAAAAACACTGATTAGACAGTGTTCAAATGTATCCTATTTCATAAGTGCTTCTTTTTTTTAGTGTTTTATAGTTTATATGCCTTTTATATGAATAATATCCCAAAAATGAAATATTAGATCAGTGTTTTTTGAGAACACACTCCAGGCCAGTCCGATAAACATTATATCTCATTTTATCCTCAAACTTTTTACGACTTAGCTATGAGTGTCCTTATCCCCATATTACAAATGTGGAAACCGGGGCTTAGAGAGACTGACTGACTGTTCTGGGTTGATGAGCTGGACAGTGACAGAAGCATTGCAAGAATTCAGGGTGCTGATTCTGGGGACAAAGTTCCTTTTCTGATACCACATAGCAGTGCTGCCTAAGCTACTCTCGAAAGTAACTGACAGGAAGGTTTTCTCAAGCAGCAGAGGATTCAGTCAATGGCAACTTGTTTCAATATGACTTGCAGATAAAATGGGTCATAATGCTTACATCAAAATATAGCATTTGTATAGAATTAAATGGTGACATTAGTTTTCTCTTCTGATGTCGGTGTAATCATAGAGCTTCACTGGGTTTTCACTCATTAGTCACTCCTGTATTCATTTTGTAGTTATTAGTGGTTGTCTGCTCTGAGTCAGGCACTGGAGACACAAATGTCAATACTGTAGAGCCCTTGACCTGGAGGAGGAGTGGAGTTACATCTGCACTTAAAATTTGCCAATGGCTTGCCATTGAGCCCAGGGAAATGTCCTTATTTGTAAGTTAAGGTGGCAAGGGGAGGGGATGATGTGCTTGGAAAGAATCTCACATAACTGTTGCATCTTCCTCCACAGAAACCCCAGGCTCCCAGACATAGAGTGACACGGCCCCTCACTCCATCACTTATCTCATTCACCTCCCCTTCCCAACACCAACAAACAGTACAACGACTTGATGTGACAGTCACTTGTCTTGGCCCTTGCCACCTATTTACTTATTTAATCTTCATAATAACCCCATAAGATAATTTCATTATTTCCATTTTATAGTGTAGGATACTCAGATAGACACAGGGTAAGGTAACAGAAAGCCAAGTTCTTACTAGATTGTCTCCAGAGCCTTCCTGCTCCGCTGACGCAATACACTTGTCTGGAAAATTAATTTGCTCTTGCCTTTGAGCAATGTTAGGTCCCAGACCCTTAGCAGAGTGTGAAATGAGGCTAAGAAACTTTCCTCGTTCAATTATGTGGGCATTATCAACTGTCAGTTCCCATGCTATTTGTGTGTGTGTCTGATTTTAAACAACAAGTGAATTTAAATACACTTTCATATAAGATGTTGAAATAGTTAGGTTACTTTATAGCTTCCTAAATGTGCCAAGCTATTGCAACCTCTTCCTGCAACTTTCTCTTCCAACTTTCTTTTGCTATCTCTCTTCTTTTATTATGCTCTTCTGTTCTTACAATATTTAGTTCCCTTCTTTCTTCCCTGATCATCTCAGCTATAATCCCACTTCATCCTTGTACCATTACTCAAAATGTAGAGGCCTAATTGTTTGCTCACTTTTAGAAAGTCAAAGGAGAGCCACCCACTGATGCCTTATTTTCATTGTGTAAGATGTACCCTTAATGGGTCGTCTATAATTTACCTTCTACTTAATAAATTTATAATGGGGAGCTGTGAGTTGGAATCTGCACCTTCAGTCTGTTCTGAGATATGGCAAGTATCTGCGCTTGGAAGGAATAATTAGCAAAGTCATAAAGAAGTTATGTTTTTTGTGAATGATGATGATGCTTAACTGAATCTTATGCATTGATTACAGGAGATGGCATATTAAACTGGGATACTGTCCTGAAATACAACCCATAAGAAACACAAAGGTTCTTTTATTTATACTTAAAGTTATCTGGAATTTTAAGAGTTTTTTAAGAAACTTGAGACTAATACAGAGATTACTCAAATAGGTTATACATTAAATTGCTTGTGAAGTTTATTTATAAAATATATTTTCCAATGTCCTCTTTCAGGCGCTGGTAAGGCCTTAGGATCTGCCAGGGTGATTTTGCTTCAGCTCAACCATGGCCCACTGCTTTGGAGCCACTGATCGTGTACATCATTCTTTTCCTTCCCTACATTTCTCCCCCTCTGTACTGGTAAACCTTTCTGGTAAGTGTAAAACTTCAAATAATAGGTGTTTTTTTTTTTTTTTTCTATTTATGGGCACTAGACACTTTAACAAAGGTAGACTATATTATTTAATCCAGATAAATTCCTTTTTCATTAGCACTATAATGAGGTGCTAATTCATGGGTCTTCTCACTCATCTCTTTGCTGCAGTTATTTCTGCTGCATTATCCCTCCGTGATCTACGACACCAACATACATGGAAAAGAATTTGTCTCAGTGCAATTCACTTTGGGCCCTATAGAGGTTAATAGGATCACATAGATTCTGATTCCTTTGTAATCCTAAATGAAGATGTTGCTCTTTTGCATTTTCAACAAGTCGTTGCCCAGTCGGTTCTCAATCTTATTTAAGGAAGTCTGGTATAGACTGCTCTATCTGAGACCGACTTTCCTTGTTAGATCTTCCTCTTTGAGTTCAGTGATGGGCTGTCTTCTGAAACTTCTCTATCTTGGTCTTAGAGATTGCCTCAAATGATCCACAAACTACAAATGTTTTTCCTTTCCCACAGGACAGATATTCATGCACTGCTGATAGCTAATCAACTCTTGGCCAATCTCAGTCATGAACTCTATCACTGATAAAGACACATTGTCTTCTTTTCTTACAAGTAAAATGATCAGACACATCAAGTAAGTTACTGATAACAGCTGGCATTATCCTTGTCTTGAGAGAGTTTCAGGCATCCTCAGCTACGGCCTGTGGGCCACATGTGGCCCGCCTAGGACATTTGTCCAGCCCGCCAGGTGTTATTGCTGCCACTGCCTGTCCTGCTTAGCAGCCAACCTGTCCTGGGGCCCACAGTCCTGCCCTCCAACAGTCTGAGGGACAGTGAACTGGCCCCCTGTTTAAAAAGTCTGAGGACCCCTGGTTTAGATAAATGAATGTAAACAAGTTAAAATCTGCAGCATTAAGGAAAGACGGTGGCTCCATTCTTGCTCTCTCTCACTTATTTCCCTTCATTAAAACGAGCCACTTGGGTAACCAAGGTCCACCATCAAGTCTGAAATCACTAGACACTGTTGAGCTGATTTGGGGTTCCTGGCACCCTACCACCACAATAATACAAGTCAAGTTGTTGGAAAGCTCACCAAATTACAATATTAACCTTGGAAGATGGACACAGGCTGATTTGCACATCTTATTTTGATCATTAACATGCACCAGTGAGAGAAAACAAACAGCAGCCTTCCCCTGGACATGGATTTCTCGTTTGCCCATGCTAATTAGCATAATTTGCATAAATCCATAAAAAACCCTGTGTGTTCCTCCATGTATTCAGAGCTCATTTCTGATTAACTTCAGTAAATATTCCCACACTGCCTATGAACTGACTCTCCACCTTTGACCAGGCCAAACCCAGAAGTATGCTGTCTTCTTGCCTTCTGTTTATGGATATGCTAAATTACAGAAAATATCAGACACAGAGGAACCTTAAAAACACCTGAACAACCATCTTAGTTTATAGATGAAGAAGTTAGATTGTCCCAAATCATATCCAAAACAACCAAATAAGAATATGCTTCTATGGTAATGACACTAAAAAGGGTTTCATGAAATGTATCATCCTAAAACTGACATGTTCTGTCTTCCATACTGTCTCTTTGTAAAATACCAAGAAAGGAGAACAGGAGTTAGTATTAATGCTATGCAGTGATTTAAAAAGTGGGTTTTCAGTCAGGCTGACCTAGATTTCAACCAAACTAAAGTTCATTAAGAAAAAGAAAAAGATTGATAATAACTCGGAAATTTTTCAAAGATTGGAATAATGGAGAAATGTTGACTTACCAGCTGTATAATATATTATACACAATTATCATAACATTGCTGTAATAGAAACAGGGTGACTCTGGCTCAGGAATCTAAAGCCAGTTTCTGTGTTTCTGTGCTTCTGTGCAACAGGCAAAAAGTGTGCAACCAGCCTTAGAAGGATATAGACCTATTAAACCTTACGTATGATCATAAAATACCTTCCAGAAAAATGTAGAAGCTCAAATTGCTAAGGAAATGATGCTGGAAAATTGGCTAACTGACAATTAAAATGATGTTATTGCTATACATCATATTTGTACATTTAAAAGCAATTCTAGTCATATCTATAATTTCCATATTAAAAATGGAAGCCAATAAGACATGAAAAAGGTAAAGATTGAACTGATCTCTGAATGGGAAAAATCTTGAAGCATGAAATTATTAGACAAATTAACAAAGTATTTGAGAGATTTTATTACAAATAAACTGTAACTACTATATTAAAAAAAAAATCTGTTCCAAATAGGCTGTTTTAACCTGGGGGACACTTTCAGACTTAAACAGGAGTAAAACAGCCTTTCCTTTTTCTTTTAACTCTTCAGCCCTCAAGATGTTCTTGTCTTCAGCTCTGTATTCTGGCATTGCGATGAGTTGAATGTATTCCAGACATAAAGCTGAGTTGTAGCTCAATTTGGATCAGTCACATTTCTAGTGCACAATTTTCCCTTTTCTTCCCTTCTTTTAAATGTTTTCATCTTTCAGTTATATCAGCACCGTGTCTACAGTTCCTAAATCAGTTTTCCAACACAGAGTCACTTGGCATGCCTGGGGCTAGAGACCACAGGGAACCAATTAACTCTGTTCCAATGTGGCTATGTTAATTTCCTCGGCTTTGGAGTCAGACAGACCTAATTTGAAGTCCCATCTCTTCTAACTAGCTATGAGCCCTTGGAAAAGACACTTTCCAGGATTCGGATCCTGTATGTGTAAAATGGCAATAATACAGGAGGGGAGGATTAAATAGAAATAATGCATGTAAAACTCCAGACACACAGGCAATTCATTCCTAATAAATGTTAGCTATCAGTATGAATTTTTAAAAAATCAATACATCTGAATTTTGATTCTTGTATTCATAAGGTTGGTTATCAGTCTCTACCATCTCTACCATTTCCCAAACGTACTATTTAATAGAACTTGACATTGTTGCCCCTTGGATGGTCTTTGTTCTTAGACTATAAATTTGGAGTTAGATCTCTTTAGAACCAGACATGACCTCAGAATGTATCATATCACCTCCACATTCATGACTCTTGTAACTTTGATATTCAGAAGGATTAAGAACTTCCCCTAGGCTTTCCTTTGGAGTTTCCAAAATGCAATGAGAACTCCTGACCTAACCCTCTTCATCACCCTTCCAACCTCTGACCCCTTCTCCACACTTTCTTCCTGGGTCTACTGATGCTCCCAAATGGGCACTTTGAGCCCTTACTGGCAACTAACTCAAACCTACTTGAGGAAGTAAGTTGAAGCATTTGTTCATATGAGAACTCAGAATTAGGGAATCTAGGCATTCCTGTTACATAGAATTTACCCCTCCCAACTTTTTATTACTCATACAGAGAATGTGATCTTACTCCACTTAGATCTTCAAACCCCCTCTCTAGGACTAGGACCTCACCTTCACCTTCTATTAGTCTGAGAGTCTTATATCCCACTAACTTTAGCCAACCCTTCTTGTTTAAAGCTGGTACTTTGTCCCCATCCCTGGTATTTTGCCAAGAAATCAGCATATATGGAGGTATCACTGGGAACTGCCTGGCTACTAAGTTTTCCTACCAGCTACATTTGCCACTGCTGCTTTCCACCTCCCAGGCTAGAGATCAAATTCCTCCTGAGCATGCCACCTCCCGCTGACAGCACCAGAATCAGCCTCTGTGGCTAGAACAGCTGCCTCGCACTGCCACACACTACCCAGCATTGCCTCTCTTAGTCTCTGGGTCACACTGACTCTGGGTCACACTGACCCCACTCTGTAAGGATGACAGAGTCCCCCTCAGCGCTGAGCCTTTCTCTCTAGTGAATGACATGTTGTCCATAGCCTATTCAGGTCCTTCTATTGTTCAAGCAGTCTCAAAGGTTTAGGAAGAACCCTCAAAAAGCAGGGCCCTTTCTGGGATCAGTCTTCATGGTAGGCTCCAGCAGATTCTAGGGTTGAGAACCCCATCAGCATACATGCCTAGGAAATGACTTGGTCCTTTGCAGACTCTAAAATACCCTTCCCTGACCCTGTTATTCCTGGGCTTTATTCACAGAGGCCTTTATCCTCAGAGTCAGAAATAATACGGACACTCTAAGCTGGGAGTACTGAATTCTAGCCACAACTGCCTGTACCCATAAGCAAGGCATGTGGCTTCTCTGGATTTGCAAAAGGCTTGTCTTATCTCACATCCTTGTTGAGGAACCTCTGGGATATCTGCTTGATGTCTGGTTTATGAATTTTGTGGGCTTGTGGGCTCACATTTTGGCATTCTTTAGACCAGCGGTTCTCAACCTGTGGGTCACGACCCCTTTGGGGGTCAAATGATCCTTTCACAGGGGTAGCCTAAATACATCCTGGATATCAGATATTTACATTATGATTCATAACAGTAGCAAAATTAAAGTTACAAAGTAGCAATGAAAATAATTTTATGGTTGGGGGTCACCAAAACATGAGGAACTGTATTAAAGGGTGGCGGCATTAGGAAGGTTGGGAACTATTGCTTCAGGCAATAGTCAGCTCACAGGGACATTTTATTTGGTACACACAGTATTTCGCTTTGCAGGGAATGTGCATGCCTTAGTGAATTTGCCTCCCTGCACCCTCACGGTTCCTTCCTCTTTTTTTTGTCCTCCACCAGCTGCATTCACATGCAGTTTGCACTGAAAAGAGCTGAATTTTTTGCTTCGGGTGTAGTGTCTGTAGACATTGCCCCTCCATGTTTATGAAAATAAAAATAACCACCCCAGCCTCATTTCCCAAATCAAAATGAGTTTATGCAGGGGAAAAAGTAATTTACTCTGAGATCAAAGTAGTGTATCTATGTAGCAATGGTTAGAATCAGGCATTCCTACAGGCTCTTTTCGATGCCATCTGTTTTATTATCAATGAACCTCAGCTCAGCTCAGCTCAGCTCAGCTCAGCTCTTGTCCTCTGTCAGGCCCCCCAGGCCCCAGACGTCAATTTCTGGGAGGTGGTCAGCAACAGAGTGTTAAGATTTTACATAATGGCATCGTACCTGCAGTTCTGAGGCGGTTGCAACCGGTTCTAGTTTATGCTCAATTACGGATGTGATTCAAGCTTGCTGTTTCTGCTGCTCTGCACTGTGGATCATTAAGATCTGAGATGATGCACTCAGAGGGTGGCTGCTGTTGTGGTAGACAGTCTCTAAGATGGACCCGCTTGTTCCCATCTCCTGGTATTGACAACCACGTGTGAACCCTTCTCTTTAAAAATAGGCTGAATTTAGTGACTCATTTCGAACTAATAGTGCTCTGCAGACTTATGGAATGTCACTTCCAAGATTAGGCTATAAAAATCCTGGGGCTCTCTCTTGCTTTCTCTGTCATCTGGATTTCCCACTTTGGGGGAAACTAGCTGCATGTTGTGATTAATCTTATGCAGAAGCCCACATGGTGAAGAATTGACCAGGAGGATCTCAGGCCTTCCAGGAGCCCTACCAACAGCCCCATGAATCAGCTTCAAAGTGGATCCTCTCCCACCTGGGCCGTAAGATGAGTGCAGCCCTGTCTGTGCCCTGACACCTTGACTATAGCCTCTGAGGGACCCACGTAAGCCAGTATCTGCTTCCTGATCCACAGAAACCATGAGATAATAAATTTTGGTTGTTTTAAGCTGCTAATTTTTGTAAAAAATACATACTGAAACAGCTACTGATTGTTACAATGCCAGGCCATACTTCAGAAATAGGGACAATATAATGGAAGGGCAGGAATAATGCAATCTCACCTCTCAATTGGTTGAGGGTCAGAGGCTAAAGAACTGATGTCAGGAATTCTACACAGTTCAAATCCATGAGAAAGAAGCTCTGCAAAGGTGAAAATTCGATCTATGTGCTACAAATATAAAACCTTATTCATAATTTTATATTTAGTGTATATGATGATATTCTGGTTGTATTTGTGTTAGAGAGTTAGCTAGAGATGAGCAAGGCAGATGACAGATATGGTTAGGCTATTTTGGATTGGTTTGGGTCAGGCTGACTTGGGCTGATATGAGAATGAGGCTGATTAATACCTTGTAGGTGGGTAGTTTACAAAGCCTTGCCTGTGGGTTGTTTTGAATACAGAGTTAATTAAGACCTTGGAAGATAGGGCCAGAAGGAAGGCTGGCTGGCAGGATGACTCACACCTATAATCTTAGCACTCTGGAAGGCTGAGTCAGGTGGATTGCCTGAGTTCACAGGTTCAAGACAAGCCTGAGCCAGAGCAAGACCTCATCTCTAAAAATAGCCAGGCATTGTGGCAGGCACCTATAGTCCCAGCTACTTGGGAGGTTGAGGCAAGAGAATTGCTTAAGCCCAAGAGTTTGCTGTTGCTGTGAGCTATGATGCCAGGACACTATACCAGGAGCAACAAAGTGAAACTATGTCTCAAAAAAAAAAAAAAAAAAAAAGAAAGAAAGAAAGAAAGGAAAAAGAAAAGGAAAAGACCCTAGAAGACTTCCAAGAAGCTGTTAGTCTTCAAAGTTGTAGAAAACCCAAAATTATTTTCCACAGGGCCTGCAGGCATGAGGATGGGGCCAGACTTGCTGAATAGGTCATTAACAGACTTTCTTTTTCTCGCTAAAACTTTACTTGCTCATTTCAATTATTTTGGCAACTACCTCAAGCCACTGCACCACTTTAATATTCAGTTAAATTGAAAATGTTTAATCTACTTCCACCTGTTTCTTTTTACTTTTCAACATGTCTACTGAAAATTTTAAATTACACATAATATTTTAAAAGCTCACATTTGTGGCTTTCATTATGCTACTCACAGCACTAGTTAATATATTGCTTTATAACTTTCTTACACATGAGAAAAGCAAGGCTCTGAGAGATTAAGTGATGTTCGAAAGTCCCACTAGTTAAAAAAAAAAATAAAGGCTTGTGTCTCACACCTGTAGGTTGGCCAACATGACTTTGGCTTCTGGAGGCTCTAGAGAAGAATTTATTAACTTGTTTTTCTCAGCTTCTAGAACTACATTCTTTATATATTTTTTTTGTCTAGCCTTCTCCCTTCACATCACTTTCTGCTTTTATCACATTGTCATCTATGTTCAAATCTCCCTTTGCTTCCCCCTTATAAGGACATTTGTGGTTATATTTGGGCCCACTTGGAAAAATTCAGAATAACCTCCCTTTCTTAAGAGTCTTGATTTAACCACACCTGCAAAATCCCTTTTGCTATAAAAATGTTGCTATTGATAGTAACCAACATTACTGGCTAGTCATAAGTTATATTTCCAGAATGCTTCCATCCTATTCATCTTTTACAAGTTGAACTATTATTTGACAAATACTGTGTTGGAAGGCATTAGAGATACAAAATAAATAAGACACAATCCTGACTTATTACTAGGGGAAAAAAACATATAAATAATTAATTTTAGTGCTGCAAAATAAGTACCCTAATGAAGATAGTCACATAGTTATAGTGGTCTAAGAGCTGACTCAGCAGCAACTTAAATATGGTAATTTATAGAGTCTTTAAAATATTTTCTCATGTTTAATTCATTTGACATTTGCAAAATCCCGTGGGTCTAGCAACTCTACTGTAGGTCTAAAAATTATTTAAATTAAAACTTAAAAGTAGGGAAAATAATTCTATAAGGCAGGTTGGATTGGGGAAGACACCGGGAGTCTGAGGTGGGATGTGTGAAATTCTAGTTTAAGTTACTGAGAGATCACACTGGGGTCTTAATGATTCCTGACCCATAAATCTGTCTACTTCCACAAGTGCTTCCTGAAAGCTTTCTTGGCCCGATACAAGATACTGAGCGTTGATATGAGATGAAACAGTCTTCCTTTTAGTATCCCCAGAGCTCACTAAGAAATGTAGTCATGCCACCCCTGAAGTCTGTTTCTGCAAAAGCATTCAGGTGTTGTGCCCAGAAGTTCCACAAAGACCACACCGCAAAGCAAGTTAAATTTAAAGAGGAGTCCTTTTATTGAAGAGCCAGCTGGTGACTGCCTCAGTGTCCCATCATGAAGTTTCTGAGAGCAGCCCCAAGTGCTTAAGGGGTCGGGTTTTTAATGCTTGATCTGCATCCTGGTTGGCATGCAGGCTGTCCAGGTGCAACCAGATAGGGTAGCAAGCAGGCATTGTACAGAAGCAGAATTTTGCGGTTAGCTAGTCATACATCATACTTCATTGTTTTAATATTTCCCCCCTATACATCTTAGTTTCAGTACTTTGCCCACCTGTATTGTTTAAAAGTTGGTCCAGGAACAGTTGATACCTCCTGGTCTGTTTCCCAGGGAGATAGCCAAGCAAGAAACTTGGAGTGAACTAGAAGCAAGAAATTAAGTACTACTTTCCCATGTATCTTGGGAGTGAACTAGACTTATTTCAGTTTTTTTGTTTTTTGAAAGCTTGTAGTCCAGAAATTTGCCAGAGGGTAACCAGTATTTTTCCATTATAGCCTAGGCCTGACACATTTCTGCCTTAGCCTAGGCCCACTAGCCCTAACACGGGGATGACTGAATGCTCTTCCTTGTGGTTGTTTCATTATCCAGTACAAAAGCCAGGAACCTTAGCATTCTGGCCCCCAGGATGCTGTAATTCAAACCATCCTTTCTTTAAGACATCTAGATACTGTGTATCCTCTGCTTCTGTCTTGTCTGGAGCTTGAGTAATTAGAGATTAGCAAATACTGTGTCAAATAAATTACAATAACTTCCTTCCTTTTAGCTCATGAGGTCAATTGTGATTTCTTTCTTTTCTACTTAAGGAAGAGAACCATTACTGGGGATAACAGTATGGCTTCTTAAATTCGTGAAATCAAACCAACAGGGAGTTGGTACGTAAACCTTCTATAATACAGTTATCAGCTGAAGCAATGAGTTTGATGTTTAGTGGGTCTTCCCTATGCCTCATCCCTTTTGCCCTTTTCCTTGCCATCCTTGAGCAAAAACCCTCTAAGTCCCACTGCTTGTATTAGAAGTGTTAACAGAGGGAAGGAAGGCACTGACAGCTGATTTCTGAGGATTTGTATGACATTTTTGCACGTGATGGGATAAAAAAATTAAACCTATCATATATGGATGATGCCTGGTGTAGAATCTCAGCTGTAAACTATAGAAATTGAAAAGGACTTGGGGCTCGGCGCCTGTGGCTCAATTGGCTAAGGCGCCAGCCACATACACCTGAGGTGGCAGGTTCGAATCCCCAGCCTGGCCTGCCAAACAACAATGATGGCTGCAACCAAAAAATGACTGGGCATTGTGGCGGGCACCTGTGGTCCCAGCTACTTGGGAGGCAGAGGCAGGAGACTCGCTTGCGCCCAGGAGTTGGAGGTTGCTATGAGCTGTGATGCCATGGCACTCTACCCAGGGG
>CAUYQV010083282.1:0-20301 GCA_963574575.1 Galagoides demidoff | reverse complement strand
TCTTGACTTTGGACAGGTTCATCACAATGTGTCTTGGAGAAGCTCAGTTAGAGTTGAGGTGACCTGGGGTCCAATATCCCTATGAAAAGAGTGTGTCAGAATCTCTGGTGATATTTGGAAAATTTTCCTTTATAATATTCTCTAGTATGGCTTCCATTCCACTGGGGCATTCTTCTTCCCCTTCTGGGATATCTATAACTCAGATGTTTGAATGCTTCATAAAGCCCCATAATTCTGTCATTGAACATTCTGCTTTCTCTCTCTTCTTTTCTGCCTCTTTAACTATCCAGAGTTATCTCAAGAGTTTTGTCTTCTACCTCTGAGTTTCTTTCTTCTTTGTGATCTAATCTGTTGTTGATACTTTCTATTGTATCTTTAAGTTCCTTAATTGACTACTTCAGTTCCTTTAGCTCTGCTATATCCTTTCTATATTCTTCATATTGTTCATCTCTAATTTGATTCTGTTTTTGGATTTCCTTTTGGTTATTTTCCACTTTATCAGCAGTTTCCCTCATTGTGTCCATCATTTCCTTCATTGTTTTCATCACGTGTATTCTAAATTTCCTTTCTGTCTTTTTTTTTGGATGGGGCTGGGTTTGAACCCACCACCTCCAGCATATGGGGCCAGCACCCTGCTTCTTTGAGCCATAGGTGCTGCCCACTTTCTGTCATTTCTAACATTTTTTTATAGGTCAAACCCTCTGCAGTAGCTACCTCACAGCCCCTTGTGGGGGAGGGGGGCTCTGAACTGGTTTTTCATGTTCCAGGATTTTTCTGCTGATTCTTCCTCATGAGTGTTTTATTTTATCTATTTCCTTGACCTAATTTTCCTTTAATACCCTCTTGCTCTTTAAGTTACTGTGCCTCTGGACTAAGGTATCGATGAGTCCTTTTGGTATAGGACCAGAAGGATGAGAAGATTGAAGAACAAGAAGGAAAAAAAGAAAAAGAGAAAGGAGAGGGGGTGAGTAAAAAGGAATATTAACAAAAAGAAGAGAGGCCCAGGAAGAGGGAGACAAGAGCAATAAAGGTATACAGTACAGTACTTTGACCCAACCTTAAAGCCCCCCAAATTCTGGGGGTGCTGGTTTGGGCTGATTCCTTTCAGGTCACCAGCTCTTTGCTAGCCTCTTTGGACACAGTACTCTATCTCCACTAAGTAGACAGGAAAGACAAAAATGCTATATATTAGATCAAAACAAGAAAATGGAAAACTTTATAGGATAAAACTGGGGGGAAACCAAATAATAAGGGTAGACACACTAGCAAAAATGTAGTTGAAGAAGACAACAATGGAAAATAAAACTAGAAAAATGAAGAAATAAAAGTGTGAAAAAAATAAAGAAAACTCTAGAGGAAAATGTTGAAATTAAAAAACAAAACCAAAAACAAAGCAGTACATATATATCTTGCTGACTATTGTCTGGCCACAGGTGATCTTCTGGGGTAAGAGATGTTAATCAGAATGCTGATACAGCTGTACGAGATGGAGACTGGAGGCCTGTGCTTCTTTCTCAAACCCCACAGGGTGGAGAGCCTAAAACTCTCCTCAGCCCACTTAAAAGGCACTTTAAACTGCTAACCTTGGCTAAGGAGAAGCTTTCCCAGGAAAGTACTTGTCTCTGGGATCACTCCTGAAGTGGCAGTCCACTTAACCAGTGTGCCAAAACTGGTCTCACCCTATGCCCCTGAGGGCCAAGGCTGTAAGACTTCTCAGTCCCCACCTTTAGGCTGCTCAGTCACTAGACTGGCTTGCCCAAGGTCTTCTGCTTGATCCTTGCTCTGTGACCCTGAGGGGGAAGCTTGCTGGGGCAGTTCTTCCACAAAGGCACAGGGCCCACCGCAAAACACTATTAGCTCCGTCTAGCTCAGCAACTCAGTCTGGGGCCCTACACAATGCTTAAAGTCCTCCACACTCTTGCCCAAGTTCTCCAAGGTACTTCAACTGAGTGCCAAGTCCAAAAAGAAAAATGAAACAGCTCACAGGTAAGCCCTTTCCAGTTTGCAGTCTCCCTGCTGCTGTACTTAGAGCTGCTGGTGGGATTAGACCAAACACACACAAGCACTTGCCAGTTCTCCATTGCTTTTTTCCTCCTCATGGGGTCCAGAAGTCTCTTGCTGACTCCCTGTGTCCCCAAAAAGAAGTTTGGGCAGATCCCACCAGCCAGAGATGCCTGGAGTCCTCTTTCTCCAGTGTCACCGTGCCCAGTTGCAAGGAAGCTGAAACTTGGATGCCATCTTGCTCCTCCCCCAAGAATGCAGTCTTTCAATTATAAGACTGGATAAATTTGTTTCCAAAAACTTAGAAAAATGTTTACTCTTATTAAACTAGGCTAGTTTAGTTTGAAGAGTAGGACTTGTCTTAAAAAAAGAAAAGAGCGTATAGTTTTCATAAAAGCAAACCTATAACTATAGCTTTCCATCCATACTAGGTTGAAATTGTAGATTTCTTAAGATCTAATTGAATATAAAGTTTCAAATTGAACTTACAAACATGATTTTCCCCCCAAATAGCTTAAAATATGGCTATAAAAAGACAATAGCTTAAATCAGGTTTAGAAAAAAGTGAATTTTAATCAGAATAATTTATAAGCACAGGTTTTATCTGCACTAGCTGAAATAAAGCTAATCATATGCCTTTCCTTCTTTCCTTTCATACATGTGTTACCATGGCCAAAGTTTACCCCAGAGCCTAACATAGGGTCTGGTATACAGTAAGTGCTCAATAAATGCTTATTGAAACAATAGAGCCACTGTTTTTCTTTCCTCTTCTCCATTTTTATGGATTGCATTAATATGTTTAATTTTATTTTATGAGTTCAAAATGTGTGTGATATATGTGATAACTTCTTAATTTGATGACTCATTGACTCATCAGAATTTATTTTCCATTATATTTTCATTATTTCAAATATGTTGCTTCTCATCATGTGCTTTATATTTTATCACCTCCTCATGCAAATTTTTTGAAAGCAAGGACTTGTTTTTCCTTTTTTTTTTTTTTGGAGACAAAGTCTTACTATGTTGTCCTTGGTAGAGTGCTATAGTATCACAGCTCACAGCAACCTCAAACTCTTGGGCTTAAGCAATTCTCTTGCCTCAGCCTCCCAAGTAGCTGAAACTACAGGCACCCACCACAATGCCCAGCTTGTTTTTCCTTTGTTGTGTGTAGCTTCAGACTGCACTTTGCATGTACTTGTAAACATCTCTCAGTTATAAAATTAAAACAACATTGTTTCCAACCTTCAAGAATCAAATTTTTACTTACCTTAAATTTTTAAGTAAGTAGTTATCTGCATGGATGCTGTGAGCTTCTTAGACTCATTGGAATCCTACTCACAGACTCCTAGATATTTCCTAATGAAAATATCAGTTAAGTACAGTATTCCTATACTTGCAGTTTAAATCTTCTTCATACCTTTAGATGTCCCTCTTGCACTAAATTAGAAGGGAACAATTCTAGCATATGTATGGAATTCCCTCTTAGTATTTGTTTATTTAAACAATAACTTACTTATTCATTTATTCCACAAACATGAGCCTCTGTGCCAAGTGCTATCATAGTCATTAAAGAATGAAACACAGCAATAAGCAGAATTAAGTTCCTGCTATGCTAGTGCTTACATTCCAGTGAGTATATGGAAAATAATCAAACAAAAAGCATACGTATGTAAAACATAGAGAGAAATAAATGCTACGAAGGAAAATAATGACAAATAAGGGAAATGAAGTCATAAAGCAAAGAGTTGACATTGCAGATGTTGTAGTTACATTAGGGGTCAGTGTTGGCCTCAGATGAGACATCGTGAGGTGGACCCAGAAGGAGGTAAAGGAGGGAGGTGCGTGTGTATCTGGAAAGGAATCAAGACTGGACAGAGGCAGGTGCTTGGCTTGTTCAAGAAAAAGGAAGAAAACAGAAGGATGGAGGGGAGTGGGGGTAGGATAAACTGGGGGAGAGGGTTGCATGATGAGAACAGAGAAATGCTGGTGGACGGGGCAATGATGGACTCACATGGGACCTATAGTTCACAGCAAGAACTTGGACTTCACTTTGAAGGAGATAGAATGTCTTCAACAATTTTGAACAAAAATCTAACAGGATGTGACATGTTGTAAATTGACTCTGCCTTCAGGGCACCAAGACTCTAAGGAGCTGGTGTAGGAACAGAGATATAAGTTAAAATGTTTCCATCGTGTGGGTGAGGATGATGGTGGCTTAGAACAGGGTGGTCAGTGCTGGATTTTGCTTATGCTTCCAAAAACAAAAAGAGAAGAAAAGGAAAAGACCAGAGAGCTGAAAGGGGTTGATAAATCAAGTTTGAATTCTCATCGAAAGAGAGGAGTTAAGATGATTTCAAAAGAAAGAATGTGTAGAAAATGAGGGAAGGAATTTGCAAGATTATGGAAGGTTCCAATATGTGGGAAATGTATTAATTTTTAGAAATGTTAAATGTGCATAGGCAATTAAACATACAACTAAACTTTATTTCCAGAATTAAGTTCGTGTATTCTAATGTAAAATTACAATATGCTACTGATTAGACTAAGGATTGTTCAGTGAAAGCCTGTATTTGTATGGCTGCTAGAGGAATATTTGAGATAAAACTATGTTTAGAAATGAAATGACTTCATCTCTTCTATTTTAGGGAAGGATTTTCTATCAGACGTTTTTAAGGCAAACTCCTTTCTGAAAGTCAACATATCCAGTAAAAACATCTTTATGAACTACAGATGAAACACAGAATAATCCCCTTCACAGATAGGAGAATTTATGTTGTGTTGCTGAGTGCCAGACATAAGGCTGGCACACTTTGCATGTCAACAAGGATTATTGTCATTTAATTTGATATTTATTCTGGGACTTGCTCTGTGAAGAACCCTCACAGGGAAAACCCATAATGCCACAGATCAACTATGTTGGTGGTAAAACAAAACAAAAAAACTTGAAAATTCAGATAGAGCCAGACCCTGGGCTTCCCTTCTAAGCCCTCTAGGCAAAGCTAAGAGAGTATTTTTGAAAGATCTGTGCCTTCTATGACTGTGTTCTGAAACTTATGTTTCTTGGAGTGTCTTTGTTTGAATTGGAGACCACATTTGGATTGAGCTACAGCTCGTCTTATAGCTACTGGCTGCTGCGGTTTGTCTCACAACCGTGGCCCTGCTGTCATCAGCTCTGTCAGAGGATGGAGGCTCCAAGGCACTACGCTGCGGAACCATCCTCTCCCACACTGTTTCTGAATGTTCTCCTTCCCCTCGACATGGTGTAGCCATTTTGCTCTCATGGTTTCATTCATGCTTCCCTTATGAATGGCCTGGTTGGTATAGCGGTTTCCAATAAAACAGGGTAATCTCCATAAGGCAATCATCAGGCCAGCTGGTTGCTTTAATTGCTACTGCAGCCATCAACATAAAACATGTCTACAGCCCAGAGGAAATCAACAGACATACAATAGGAAAGCAAACACAAAAGAGGAAAGACTATCTTCTCTGTTTTCTCTTCACTTGGAAACAGGAAGGGAGACTACAACTTGCTGGTCTCCGTGGCGTTGCTGTAGCAACGGAATCATGCGCCCCAGAGACTCCCAGACTCCAGTTTGAGGAAACACTGTGACAATCAACCATCTCCGTTTCCTTTGCTGAAATAAAGAGCACAGCCATTTTGACCTTGCTGTTTCTGGATGGTGCCATTTTTGGCTCTTTCATGTTCTTACAATTGAAATTACTAAAAATAAGGATGCATCCTTCCCTCTCACTACTCCCCCTTCTTTGTTTGTTTGTTTGAGAATCAACAAAGTGTTTTCTAGTCTGGGACCCGTTTCCTTCCTCCAGCCTCTTCTCCACAGCTCCCATGCCCCATGCCTAGCCCCCCTCCACATGTACATGCCACACAGGCACTTTCTATTGAAGGTCCCACTGCTCATCTCCTGTGTACCTGTGTTATAGCTGACTAAGCTGTCCCTGAAAAGGCCTGCTACACACACCTTCATCTACAGCTGCACCTGAGCCCAGACCCTGGTCTTTATAGCCAAATTCTGGGCCATATGGTGGTAATATACTTTCTTTCAGCCCAGGCATATAATGAGGTCAGGGTTGAGCAGAGAGAGAGAGGAAAGCCAAAGCATAGGCTTTGTAAAGGTCTTTCCTGTCCCCCGTGTAAAATGTTTCATGGGAATATGGAACTCTTGTTTACAGCTGTAACAGAGTACAGGGAGGTGAGTTGATTAGCAAAGCTGGCTCAAGTGGCACATTATGTTTTGAAACGAAAGGCCACAAGGGCCTTGAGGGTCCATGATAAGACCAAGTTCTGAAGAGATAGAAATAAGGAGGAGAAGCTTACTGAAGATACAGAGGAGAGCAGAGCAGATGCCCAGAAAGAAGCAGAAAGAAGTGAAGATTACAGGCAGCTCAGAGTGGAGAGAGGGAGGCGGAGGAGGCAGCCGCCCAGTTCCAGTTCCAGGAGGGGCCTTTGACAGTGACTGGCAATTGCCTGAGATAGCGGGGGCAGGGCTCTCTTCCCCGCATATGCAAGTTAAGTGCCTATCGAAAATTCCATGACTATCTCCTTTGTGGAACTTATCCTGCTCTGTTGCTAACTCGCTTGTCAGGTTCTCCCAGAAGACTATTAACTTTGTGAGAAAGGGATCTCAATCATTCTGACTTTATCTCTCTACCTGCAAGGCTCTCAATAAACATTTGGTGACTGCACCAAGGCTGAGGCAAAAATGTCAGGACAAACTAGAACTTGTGAGTCTGCTTCCCTGCACCGGCAGACTTTTCCCAATCAGGAAGGCATTGTTGAATGCTGAGAACATACATCCTCACCAGCATGGTTATATCCAGCTCATGCTCCAGTTTAGGCCTCCCTTTCCCATCTCCTGGGCCCATTTAATTACCAATCTAACTGATTTCTCTGATTCTCACACCCGTCTCCTTCTCCCCAGGCCACAGCATTGGCCCTACGTCAGGGCACCATTTCAACCTAGGCAAATTACTACTATCCTCTCCTTATCTGTCTTCCTGCATTGATGGTAACCCTGGCTGTTAATTTTTCCACTCCGCAACCAAGAAGATCCTAAAACACGAGTCTAATCATTTCCCTCCACTACATAAAATCTGACAAAGGCCATCTCTCCTGTTTGTGGCATGATCTGACACTGATCCTCTTCAGCCTCATTTCTTTTCTTTCTCCTTTCCCCTCTCTGTTTCTCTACTCTCCCTGAACGAGTTCTTTTGATTCCTTGAACACATCATATCCTCTGAATGCTGAGGCCCCAGGCGTGCTGTTTTTCTGGCTGGAGCTCTTCCTACCACAAACTCCAAGGTTCTTAAAACACACACTGCGTCTCATCTGAGTCACGTTGAGTCATTCTTCAAATATAAGCTCAGATACTCCTTCCTGAACTATTTCAGTGACTGCTGTCTTCCTTCCCCAGTTGGGGCTTTGCTTCTGCATCCTCCTGCAACCCCTTGTATTCACATTATTATCTTTGGCTGTATTATCCACCTACTATATTGTAAACTCCTTATTGTCAGCATCTCCATATCAGCTCTAACCATGTTATCTGTAGCTTCTAATGCAAATGAAAGGTACATAGTGGGCACACAATATGTATTTGTGATTGAATGGAGCAGATCGCAGGGATTTATTTCTGCAAAGAGCAAAATAGGTATACATGCTGGCACAGAATGAGAAATGCACAAGTGCTCAGAATTTAGAGTTTTTGTTTGCAAAACAGTAACATTTCTCTATGTGGTTGCCTCCAAGAGTCGGTGTAGCACAGAGAGGGAAGATGGGGAAGGAGGATCTTATCTACTCTAAAGAATGACTCGACCTCAGCCAGGCTTATTTCATTCAGTTTGTGGGTTAGTGAATGGCCTGGATTTAAAGAAGGAAGATGGAATGATTTCTACTTGCATTTGCAAAGTTAATTTTCTTAACTACCTTTGTCCAAACACTATAGAATAGCAACTAATCAAGAAAGAAATATTGTCCTTCCCATATTGTAGAATAAGGTGGATGAACATTCACAAAATTTCACAAAACGTTCTCTGTTCCCACTGCCATCGCTATTTTTACAACTCTCACTTTTATAAAATTGTGATCATAGCATACCTAGTAAGTCAATACTATTATTATCCCACTGTGTGGATAAAAACAACTCAAATTTTAACAACTTAAGTCACGTGCCTAAGGCCATGTAGCTAGTATAAGGAAGTACTGGAATTCAGTCCTTGTGTTATATTTGAACTTGATGCACTTTTTCAGAACTGCTGGGATTTCCTTGTGGTATATGTTGTTTTCATTTCTCCCAGTTACCTCATAGATACTCTGCCGTACAACTCAAAACCAGAAATAATCTTTCCTAATCACTGTTTACCGGAGTTACTCCCTCTCTACATCTCATTCCCGGCTTCCTCCCTTTTCTATTTCTCATCTCTCCTTTATTTTAAGATTACAACAGGAAACCCTGATCACATGGTGCTGGGTCCATCCTAAGAATAACTGCAGATAAATCCAAGGCCTAATTGTATAACCAAATTACAAGACCAATGTTCATACTTCTTTTATCAAAAGTATTTTGTGTTTACAATGTAGATACCAGTAATCGCATCCAAGAAATGTTCCTTGGAGACAAAGACTATTAACTGTTAGCACTCCAACTAGTGAAGTTTTCCTTATATTCTTTGAAATGTGGGGTACTACAGCATGTTTTTAACCTTAGAAAAGAGCATGAAATGACTGATTCTTAAGGATTTTCATTTTTAACATCTTTGGAACAACCTGGTATACATTTTTATGCCATCTTATTATTTTCTAAATAAGATTAATTGTTCTTAAATGTTCTACTGGGACAGTCTAGATTAAATAGTAAGAATCCGTTCAGCTTATTTTTACCAACCAAGTTGCAACACTGATGAAAGTCAAACTCAAGAACAATCCATCATTATTGTATTATGTGGCCAGAATATGAAGCCGATAAAAGCCCAGTTGCTATTTGGGGTCACTGTGAACTTACATCCATCTTTAGATGATTTCAGCTTTTTCATTCTTTTTAGTTGTATTAATTCAGTTTTAAGAGCAGTAACAACCCCAGAGTGTGACTAATGCCTTGATATTAGTAGCCCAGTGATTTTACATGGCCGTAAGTGCTGCATTTATACACATTTGATTATCCGTCATTAAAATCTCATTGTATGGCAGTTAGATTCAACCAACCAGTATGACATGAGACATACACTGAATCCAAATAAAGGACCCTTTTCCTTTCCTGGAAAAGAAGAGGCAGAATGGGATACAATGAGGGAGCTAATCATCTCCACTTGTTTCTTTTGTTTATTGTGGCAAGAAACATGTATTTTGAGATCTGCCCACCTACTTTTTTAAGTGTGCAGTACATACTATTATCTGTAGGCACATTGTTGTAAAGCAGACCTCTAGAACTTTTCCATCTTACAAGACTGAAACTTTATATTCATTAAAAAGCAACGTGGCAAGTCTCTATTTTCCCCTACCCCCCAGCCACTAGCTACCATCATTTTATTTTATGAAATAAGTGCAATCATGCAGTTTGTGTCCTTATGTGACTGGGTTATTTCACTTAAAATAATATTTTCAGGAATCATTCATGTTGTAGTGTATCACAGGTTTCTCTTCTTTTTGTGAAGCTCAATAATATTCCATTACATGTAGTTACCACATTGTATGTACCAGTACCTCTTGGCTATTGTGAGTAACGCTGCAGTGAATAATGTTTGCCCCAGGAGGACAAACATCTCTTCAAGATCTTGTTTCCAATTCTTTTGGATAAATACCCAGAAGTGGCATTGCTGGATCCTATTTCTGTTCTATTTTTAAGTTTTTGAGTAAGTGCCATACTGCTTTTCACAGTGGCTGCAGCATTATACCTTTCTACCAACAATATTCAAGGATTCTCATTTCTGTACATCCTTACCAACATTTGCTATTTTATTTTCTTTTGTTTTTTTTTTTTTTTACTTTTATAGTCGCCATACTACGGGGTATGGGTGACATCTCACTGTGACTTTGATTTGGAAGGCCCAGTGATGTTGGTTGAGCCTCTTTTCATTTACTTGCTAATAATTTGTATGTCTTCTTTGGAGAAATGCCTTTTTAAGTCCTTTACCCATTTTTCAATCAGGATATTTGTGTTTTGTTTTGTGTGCTATTGAGTTGCAGGCATTTCTCATACCTTTTGGATATCATCATCTTGTCAGATATATGGATTGCAAACATTTCCATCCCTGCAATGGGCTGCCTCTTCACTTTGCTGATTGTTTCATTGTCTATATGTTATTACTTGATCATGCTTTTGGTATCATATGTAAGAAGTTAATATGAAAACTAATGCTATAAAGATCTTCCCCTGTATTTTCTTACAGGGGTTTTATAGATTTGGATCTTACATCTTTAATCTATTTTTGATTTGGTTTTCAAGTATGTGTAAGATACGGGTCCAATTTCTTTCATTTTTGTATGGAGGTCTCCATTTTTACCAACACTATGTCTTGAAGGGACTATCCTTTTCCCCTGTGTATTCTTGTCACTCAGTTGACTGTGTACATGTGATGTTTTTTCTGAGTTTTTTATTCTGTTCCATTGCTTCATACAAGGTTGGACAATTAAGTTTATAAACTTATCCCAGAAAAAGTGCTACATACCTCATTGCTGAAAATCACTGTAGTCACCTTCATAATAACCTCCTTGTAAAACTATACACCAATGCCAGGGCCTCATCCACCCTTCAAAGCATTTTGGAACTCTTTTTCTGGAATGGTCATCTGAGCCAACATTGTATGCAGTCTGACAATTAAGCTTATGAACACATCCTAGAAAAAGTGCTACATATCTCACTGCTGAACACCCCCATTGTCTCCAAATGGCTGAGGGGAGCACTTCAAGGTGATTGCAGTGATACGAAACAATGAAGCGTGTAGCACTTTTCCTAGGATGAGTTCACAAACTTTGACTGATAGTTCTTGCCTTCAATCTGTTGATTGATCACTTTGGGTATTTTTATTTATTTATTTTTTTTTAAGAGAGAGTCTCATTCTGTTGCCCTGGGTAGAGTGCTGTAATGTCATAGCAACCTCAAACTCTTAAACTCAAATAATCCTCTTGCCTCAGCCTCCTGAGTAGCTAGTACTACAGGTGCTTACCACAATACCCAGCCAGTGTTTTCTCTTTTTTTAGTACAGACCGAGGTCTCACTCTTGTCCAGGCTGGTCTCAAATTCCTGACCTCAAGCAATGGCCTCCCAAAGTACTAGGATGACAGGCATGAGCCACTATGCCCAGCTCACTTTGGGTATTATTGTTAAAATAAATATTTCCAATTCATGAACATGGAATGTATTTCTACTTATGTATATCTTTTTTTGATTTATTTCAACAATGTCTTGTACTTTTCAGTGTACAAGTCTTTTGCCCCTTGATGACATTTATCCCTATGTGTTTTGCTCTTTTTGATCCTATGGTAAATGGGATTGGTGTCTTGATTTCTCTTTCAGACTGTTCATTAACAGTAGGTAGAAGCATGGTTGATGTACAGATGATGATTTTGTATCTCGAAACATTGAATTCATTATTAGTTCTAAATATTTTTAGTAGAATCTTTAGGATTTTTCTATGCAAAATATGTTATCTGTGAACAGAGATCATTTCACTTCTTCTTTTCTAATCTGAATACCTTTTATCTCTTTCTCTTGACTAATTGCTCTGACCAGGACTTCCTGGAATGTGTTGATTAGTAGTGGCCAGACTGAGCACATGGTGAAAAAACATCATTGACTTTTAGCCTTCATTCTGTTAATGTGATTTATCACATCCATTTATTTATGTACATTGAAGCATCCTTGAATCCCAAGGATAAATCCCACTTGGTCATGTTGTGTTATCCTGTTGAATTCCATTTCCTACTATCTTGTTGAGGATTTTTGTATCTATATTCATCAAAGATATAGTCCTGTAGTTTTGTTTTCTTGTAATGTCTCTGTCTGAATTTTGTATCAGAGTAATAATCGCTGGACTCATAAAATGAGTTTGGAAGTATTCTATCCTTTACAATTGTTGGCAAGAATTTAGGAAAAATTGCTGTTAATTTTTGTTTAAATGTTTGCTAGAATACTCCAGTGAAACCACCTGATTCTGGGCCTTTCTTTGTTAAGATTTTTGATCACTGCTTTGATTTTCATACCACATATAAGTCTATTCGGATTGTTTTTGATTTTTTTCGTGTTTCAGTCTTGGTAGCTTTCATGTTTCTAATAATTTAGCCATTTCTTCCGGTTAGCTAATTTATTGGGTTGTAATTTTTCCTAGTAGTTTCTTCTTTCCTTTTTGTTTGTAGCATCTGTTGTAATGTCTCCACTTTCAATTCTGATTTCTTTTATCTGAATCTTTTATCGTCTTTCTTTCTTTCTTTTAAGTTGATTTAGTTGAAGGTTTTTCAGTTTTGCTGAATGTTTACAAGAGCCAACTCAATTTTATGAATCATTTTTACTATTTTTCTATTCTCTGTTTCATATCTTTCTGCCTTGATCTTTTTTATTTAATTCCCTCTGCTAACTTCCAATTTAGTTTGCTCTTTTCTCCTTCTTCACTGAAGTAAGGTTGTTTCTGTGGGATCTTTTGTCTTTTAAAATGTAAGTTTTTAACACAGTAAACTTCCCTCTTAATATTGCTTTTGGTTTATCCCATTGGCTTCAATACAGTGTGTTTTCTTTTTCATTTATCTGAAGATATTTTCTAATTTCCCCTTTGATTTCTTCCTTGATCCATTGGTTGTTTAAGAGCGTGTGGTTTAATTTCCACTTATTTGTGAATTCCTGGTTTTCCTTCTATTGAGTTTAGTTTCATTCCTTCCTGATAGAAAAAGACACTTTATATGATTTCCTCTTCTTAAATTTCTTACAGCTTGTTTCGTGACCCAACATGTGCTCTGTTCTAGAGAACAGTCTGTGTGCACTTGAGAATGTGTGTGCTATTTTTGTTGGATGTGATGTTCTGTATATATCTGTTAAATCCGTTTGGTCTTTCACGTTGTTGAAGTCCTATTTTTGCTTATTAATGTTATGTCTGGATGTTCTGTCTCTCCATAAAAGTAGGATATTAAAATATCCTGCTATTATTGTATTACTCTCTATTTCTGCCTTCAGGTCTATCAATATTTGCTTGACATATTTGGGCTGTTCTGATGTTGCATAGGAACATAATTGTAATTGTTTTTATATTGCTGGTGCATTAAACTTTTTATTATTACATACTGTCCTTCTTCTGTCTCTTTCAATCCTTTTTGACTCAAAGTTTATTTTTTTATGATGTAAGTATGGTCACTTCTGCTTCTGTTTTGTTTTGTTATTACTGTATTTTCCCATGTATAATATGCATTATGTTTTGGGCTCAAACTTTCAGGGAAAAAAAAAAAACTTTTGTTGAATTTTTTCATTCAAATTTTTGTTCGTTTATATTTAGGTACTTATATTTGGATTATGAATTAATTTTAGCATTAATATTTTAACACACTGGCTCAGTGCCTGTACTCAGTGGCTAGGGCTCCAGTCACATACAATGAAGCTGGTGACTTCAAATCCAGCCTGGACCTGCCAAACAACAATGACAACAACCAAAAAATAGCTGGGCGTTGTGGCAAGGCACCTGTAGTCCTAGCTACTTGAGAGGCTGAGGTAAGACAATCACTAAAGCCCAAGAGTTTGAGGTTGCTGTGAGTTGTGACACCATGGCACTCTACCAAGAGTGACATAGTGAGACTCTGTCTCAAAAAATGTATATATACATATATATATATATAAACACATTATGTGCAAAAAAGAATTATACTTTTAACACATACGCATAAATACAAAAATTAGAAACATTTATATAGATATGGAATTAGGACCATTCATGTATAATGTACATTCTTATTTTTCCCTCAAAAACTTGGGGGAGTACAAGTACACATTATATATGGCAAAACATGGTATTCGCAAGGAATATCTTTCTCTATTCTTTCACCTTCAATGCATGTGCATCTTTTAATCTAAAGTAAGCCTTTTGTGAACTGATGTACTATATATTGGGCTTTTTATTCCTTTGGTTGCTCTATGTCTTTTGATTGGGGGAGTATTAGCCTTTAAGGTAATTACTGACAGAAAGAGACTTACTACTGTCATTTTTTTTTTTTTTTTAGAGACAGAGTTTCACCATGTTGCCCTTGGTAGAGTGCTGTGGCATCACAGCTCACAGCAACCTCCAACTCTTGGGCTTAGGATTCTCTTGCTTCAGCCTCCCGAGTAGCTGGGACTACAGGCACCCACCACAATGCCCGGCTATTTTTCTTTTGTTTGTTTGTTTGCAGTTTGGCCAGGGCCATGCTCAAGAACCCACCACTCTGGGTATATGGGGCTTGCGCCCTACTCACTGAGCCAGAGGCACCACCCTAAATTCTTTTCTTTCTGTTTTCCAGTTCTTCCGTCCCTGTTTTTCTCATGTTATCTTTCTTTGTGTTTCCTTGACTTTATTTTAATCATATGCTTTTATTCCTTTATCATTTTCTTTCATGTATATTATAAATAAATTTTATTTGTGGTTACAATGGGACTTATGGAAAACAACATACAGCTATTTTAAGCTGAGAATAATGAACTCCAGTTGCACATAAAAATTATTCTTTTACTTAGCCCCCCACACTTTGTTATTGAAGTTATAAATCACATCTCTTAACATTGTGCACCACTGACGTATTTTATAGTTACATTAATATTTACTTTTTGTACTTTTGGTTTTTAACTTGTACTAGAATTAAAAGTGATCATGCAGAACCTTTACAGTATTATTGTGTATTTATCTACCTATTTACCTTTATCCTGGAGCTTTACACTTTCATATATTTTCCTGTTGCTATGTGCTCTTTTTCATTTCAACTTGAAGGACTCTTTTTGACATTTCTTTTAAGACAGATCTAGCATTGATGGAATCGCTCAGCATTTGCTTATCATAGAAAGTCTTTATTCCCCATGTCTTACTGTACATAGTAAGTCTTTCTATGGTAATTTTTTAAATATTTTTTTCTTTGGCAACCAACATATTGTAGTGATAACTCTTATATCTTTTCCATTTTTCCAAAATTTTAATGCCATAGTATGTAACAGTGTTGCATTTAAATAATGTATTGACTGTTTAAATAAATTTATCATCACAGTGATAATATCTTAATAGTTAAATAAAAAGATCACTTATTTTTATATATAACATAGTGTGAAATAAATAACTAAACTTTCCTCTCTCAATTTCCAAGTCCTCATGGAGAATATAACTAAAGTATTTTATAGCAGGTTGAAGTAGCCCTTAGAAAAAGAGTAGCCAGATAACATACAGAACTTACTTATGCCCAAGAATTATTTTTATTCATCTTAAATTCAAATTTAACTTGGTATTTCTACTTTTATTGCTAAATATGGCCATTATACTTCTGAAAAGCTTCTAATGTTAGCTCACCCCTGGAGAATTAAGAGGAACAAACATTAAAAACTAGTGAGGATGTGAGACATTCCCACTAGAATGAAATCAGAGGATAAAATAAGAGTTGTAACAAGACAGGCACTGTTAAAAATTTACAATGTGCCAGACACAATGCTTAGCTTTAACATGCGTTTCAGAACATATGCCTTCCAACTCCTCTGCTTCTCAGATAGGGAAATCAAGACTTAGGGAGGACAATTTGCCAGAGGCCACATTTCTGGGAAGTTAAACAACCAAGATTTTAAAGTAGGCTGACACTACTAAGACTCTGTGGGCATGTGCAAAGTGCAGTGCTGGGCAGACGGACATTCAGTGTCCCAGAGAGCTTTTGATACACAGAGATAGAGAGAGAGATTCACTATACTCTGGGGTCAATGGAAATATAACATTCGTGACACTTCCCTTCAATCTTCCTTTAAATAACATTTAAAGACCATCTCTGTGTCAGGCACTATTCTATGAAGAAAACAAAATGGTAAACAATATCTACTCAATTCTTACTTTCTCAGCACACAAACAATGTATAACATCCCATGAGAAAAAGTAGAAGCAATTGTAGATCAAAGAGATAAGCAATAAAATTTCCTTTTAATAGATGAACATGTTTATCATTTCTGAGCTTGGTGCTATTAAGGGAATAAGAAATGTAAATTTATACATCTTGAAAAGCTGTCAAAGAATGAATTTCCTGGTTATTACTTTTCCTGTCAGTAATATGAAGAATGGGAAAATTTCCATTCTCTATATTATAATATTATGTTTCTTAATCTGTGGGGGCTTACTCCATGATCTGAAATAAAGAACCATTTTGGGTTTATATACATATGTATGATAACTAAATAAAAACTATTTAGGAAAATTATTAGACTAGATTATGCTAACAAAGTAGAAAATAGGTAGTTTTTTTATTGCTCAACTAATGTGCATATTTTATAATATGTAAAAAATTTTATTTCTAAACAATTTGAATTTTATTGGAATAGATATCATTCCTTTTACCACCCATAAGTAGAATCATTGTATTATTTATTGCTCAAATTAGGATACCTGTGAAGAGAGAAAGGAGGTCCTATTAATTGTTATGCCCATTCAACAGGCATAATCATGATCATAACAGACAAGCTATATTTGTAATCCATTCATTTCCATCTCAGAGACTTCAAAGCCTATCTCAAAGGTTGGGGTTAACACTCATGACTTTTTCCCTAGGGGGAAAATAAGAAACCCTGGCACCAAACACTATATCAGGATTTTTCACAGTAAGTTTCTGGTGCCATTGGCAACAATTGCAGCTAAAAATATACCAAATATAATAATCTTTCCTTAAAGTAGTAAGTGTTTATCCTTCTCAGTGGAGACAGAAATAAAATTCCTTAGCTAGTAAAAAGATGGGGAAAAGAAGGTGAAAAATGGTCACTGCTGACTAGTTAGTAACAAAATATGTAAAACTTGTCATCTCTTATTACTGCTTATCTCATTCTTTTCATTTGTGCATTTACTTTTTAAAAATTTTTTTATTAAGATTAATACGAGGGTACCAACAAGTAAGTTATAATGTTGGCATTTGTCAGGTAAGGTCCCTGTTGCAGTGTGTTTACACCCAGGAGATGTGCCATATACCCTTAAATTGTGCTCACTAAGTGGGAGCACACCAATACCCCCTCCCTTCCCCCAAACTTGAACTGAATTTTTTTTTCTTATGTGGGAGTGTATTAGTTTGGCTACTGGCTTCATATCAATATTGAGTACATCAGCTACTTGCTTTTCTATTCTTATGATACTTTACTAAATAGACCACTCTCCAGTTCTATCCAGGTTATTACAAAAGATGTAAAGTCTCTGTTTTTTATGGCTGAATAGTATTCCATTAGCAATTGTAAACTGAGCTGCAATAAACAACCTAATGCAAATGTTCTTATGATAAAGTGATGTTTTTTCTTCTATGTAGATCCCTAGAAATAGGATTGAGGGATCAAATAGAAGATCTATTTCAAATTCTTTAAAGACTCTCATTACACTTTTTGAAAGAGGCTGTATTAGTTTGCAGTCCCACCTACAGGGTAAAAGTGGTTGGCCCTCTCCACTCCATCACCTGCATCTGCAGCTTTAAGGTCTTGTGCTGTATGCCGTTCTCACTCAGGTTAGGTGATATCTCAAATTGATTTTGATTTGCACTCTCTGATGATTAGGGATGATTAGCATTTTTTCTTGCGTTTCTTGGCCATTTGGCTGACTTCTTCAGAGAAGTTTCTGTTCATGTCTCTTGCCCATTGATAGATGAGTTTGTTTGCTCTTTTTTGTTTTGTTGATTAATTTCTTTATAAATTCCAGATATCAAGTCTTTGTCAGATTCATACCCTGCAAATATCTTTTCCCATGCTAAAGGTTGTCTAATTGATTTACTTGTTATCTCCTTAGCTGTGCAGGAGATTTTCAGTTTAATTAAATCTTATTTGTTTATTTTTGTTGTTTTTACAGTTGCCACAGAAGTCTTCTTCATAACATCTTTCCCCACGCGAATATCATCATGAGTTTTCTCTATGCTTTCTTCTAGAATTTTTATTGTTTCATGTATTAGATTTAAATCTTTTATCCATTGTGAGTCAACTGTTGTAAGTGGTGAAAGGTGAGGGTCCTGTTTCAGTGTTTTATATGTGGTTATCCAGTTTTCCCAGCACCACTTTTTTTTTTTTTTTTAGTTTATTGAAGATCAGATGGCAATAAGTGTCTGGTTTCATCTCTTGGTTTTCTATTATGTTCCCTATGTCTATGTCTCTACGTGGGGACCAATACCATGCTGTTTTGATCACTGTGAACTTGTAATATAACCTGAGGTCTTGTAGAGTGATGTCTCTGGATGTTTTTATTATTACTAAGGATTGCCTTGGCTATATATAGGATTTTTTTCTGGTTCCATATAAAATGAAGAAATAAATTTTTGAGTTCTTCAAAGCATTGTTATTTTAATGTGGATTACATTAAATCTGTAGATTGCTTTGGGTGCATGTTTATTTATACAATAATTTTAACTACTGGAAATCTCTGAGGAGACAATTTTTCCATATTGCCCTAATATTAAGATGTTTATTATTGGGCTATTTTGCTCTTTTTGTCTTGTTTGGTTTTAATGTTGCCAACTTTATATATTTTCCTCTTATTTGTTAGGATATTGGTTGTCACATAATAGGGACTATTATTATGACCATATGTCCTGAATTCCTCTTAAATGTTATGTTGGCATACTGTCCTAAAAATAATATAGAGAATTATGCTTGATTTTGTTCTATCTTTATGTTTGCCTTTTTTCTCCTTTAGTAAAAGTTTTACGGGAAATTATCTTTTTCTACACAAATCTGCAATTATGCACATGTATTCTGAAGTAAGAGTTAAGTTTAAATTTCAAAGAACTACAATATGCAAAAGTGCCTGCATGCTGAATTGCAAATACAGTTATTCCTTAAAAGAGGTAAAGAGGTAAAAATCATGTTCTACTTGATAAAACTTGTTTCATCTTAGCCCAGAAAAGTAAAAAAGACAAGAGAATGCAAGACAGATTGCCAATTAAGTAAAGAAGCTTTTCCAAATTTATTACCTGCTTAATAATAGAATTTTATATTAGGGTATTGGGAGGAATGGGATAAAGCAAAAACCATGTAAAAAGAAAGAATGTTTTAAACTTAAATTCACTATGTACTAAATTAATTGGAATTTAAAATTTCTAGATTCTACCTTATAAAAAGTACCAGTTTCAGAAATGGTAGCACTATAATCATACACATTTAAAAGCCTTTGGACTTTCTATATATTTCTCCCTATCAGCAATAGTGTGTAAATTTTATTTAACATTTCAACTGATATATTGCAAATCTATGCATTTTCAAGAGGTATATTGCTCAGGCTGACCTTTGGGAAAAGGCACAAGTAGGAAAAACAATCTACAAACATTTAAATAAAATATTTTTCCAAGACACTGAGAGTATTTTAGGGAAAGAGAAAATAAATGACTCTTCACAGTGTTTCTGCAAAATGAGCCCACATTATTAACATTTTCATAGCTATGGTAAAATAACAATGGCGGACTTAGGGGCAAAACAGGCCAGTAAAATAAGGCAAGAAACAAAAATATCATACAAAGAGGTAAATCCACAGTGACAGCAACACAGTTGCATACTAGATAAAATTCTAACATTAAATATAAAAAATAGAATAATAATTCTGCATGCAAAACTGTAGCTGGCTTAATAAATGTTTTGAATTCTGCTAAAACAAATATCTTTCTATTACCATATGTAAGAAAAATATTAATCCATTTTAAATTTCAAAAAATGGGCCAGATACGTTGAATGAAAATCATTACATTTTAAAATAGACATAATTGTTCCTCTGTAATGTCATAGGATTGGCTGTTTTGCAAATCACTTCTTGTGACTAAGTGACAGCCCATATTACCACTACTTGAAATATTTTCAAACTATGTTTTATCCCAAGTTTATTTGGAGAATACTTATCATTTCTTATACACAAACTTCTGAAGTTTTTCTTTTCTTTACATTTTGTTTCCTCCTTCCCTCTCAACAGAAATGGGCTTTGTTAAGTCTTTATCACTCACCTAAAAATCGCCATATCTCAAATTCTGGTGGTCTAATCAGTTCTTCCTGACCTCTGCTTTTCAGATCTCATGCTGTTCTCTCTCTCTTCTCCTATTGTAATTTATTATTTTAAAAAATCACTTTCTAAGTGTGTGCTCTTTCCTTGCTTGAG
>CAUYQV010083280.1:0-22116 GCA_963574575.1 Galagoides demidoff | reverse complement strand
GCATGTGCGGTCCTTTAGAATTCCAGTCACACCTCTGCTCAGAACCTCCAGTGGCTTCCCTGCAGGATTCACCCCTGCCCCCTTCTCTGAATGAAGAGCCTTCCCCTTTCCCACAGCACACTTTCCAACAAAGTTACAGTGGCTTCCTATTGTGCCCAAAACACATCTACCTTTGCATCTGCCGATTTTGTATCTAGAATGTTCTGGTCAGAGGTACCTGTATGTTAGGCCTCCTTGGCAACCCTACTTAAAATCCAAGACCCTGGGCGGTGCCTGTGGTTCACAGGAGTAGGGCGCCGGCCCCATATGCTGGAGGTGGCAGGTTCAAACCCAGCCCCGGTCAAAAACTGCAAAAAAAATCCAAGACCCCAACCTTCCCTGAATTATTTTTCCACACGACAATATATTTATTGCCTACTCCGTCCATGAGAATGAAAACTCCATAAATGCAGAGATTTTTGAATTGGTCTCCATTCTATCTCCAATGCCGAGAATAATACCTGGCACATACTAGACACTCAATAATAAAAAAATCATTGCAGTTTGTTCATGCTAGGTGTTCATAGAAAGGTTTTGGATTGAGGAGTAACATGAACTTTGTTGCTTGTGGAGAGTTGTCTGGGGGTGGGAGGGTGAGATTGAAACCCCCAAGACCAGCTAGGAGGTGGTCTTTGCAATAATCTAGGCAAGAGCCTGTAGCAGTTTGGATGCAGTGATGTCATGGAGGTAACAGGAAGGGTTGGACTGTGGGCGCATATTAAAACTAGGATTTGCTGCTGGATTATAGCATGCAAGAGAAGGGTCACGGATGATTTCCTAGCTTTGGGTCTGAGAAATTGGGTGAAGAAGAGATCTGTCTGGCTCACACTTTTGAGTTCTCCACCCTTAAGACCTCTTAAGACTGCTGTCAAAGCTGGCTGAGAGAATGTTATTAGGATCTGCCCATGTTTATTGTGTCCTTCCTGGAAATGTGGTGTTGGGTTATCATTTCCTTAATTCCTGACATATTTTTGAGGCAGATGCTGTCCTTATCCACACACTGAAACACAAAGAAGTCAAGCCACCTACCTGCGGTCACATAGCTAGCAAATGCTTCAAACAGTGTCTCCATTCTTCACCAGAAGTGCTATTGCTCTCCACTGCCTTAGCTTCTCTGGCTCTAAAATGGGGCTAATGGCCTCCTCTCCTGCCTTAGCACACAGCCCGTCAGGAATGAACTGGCCCACAAAGGATTGAGATCTGGATTCTCTCTGGCCACACTTGTTAGCACTTTTCTACCAGTACCAAGAAATCCCACCTGGCTAGATTCATGGAGGGCTATGCCTCTTTATCTGTGTCCTGCCCACTGCCTTTGCTACAATTCTCCCATCAAGGTCAGGACAGGGCTCTGTGATGGACATGGGGCTCCTCCTGCCTTGGCCTCCTCTGGGGTATCTAGAGAGTATTTGCCCTCAGGCCCTTGGGTGAGTCTGTGGTTCTTCTCACCTGTTCTTGAGAGTGAATCTAAAATTCCCAGTCATTGCCCAGGAAGGTAAATAAAGTCACTAAACATGTAGTTCCTCGGTGCTTATGCCGTGCCAAGCTGAGAAGGGGCCAAGCACAGCAAGTTCTGGAGCCAGGCAGTCCCGGCTCCCAAGCCCTGCTCAGAACCTGTAGGTTCTGTGACCTTGAGAGGCTGCTGCACCCTTAGTGCGTCAGGGCCCCATCACATCTTCAGACAGAGCCTTTTTTTAGAAGGATTAGAGAAAAAGCTCCTGCCTTTGTTCTCTGTTGCCTCTGCCTGGGCATCTCTGCCTTCCTACTCTAGCCTTCCTCCTCCTTTTTATTCAGGTCTCAGCTTAAATGTCACCTCCTTAGGGAAGCTCCCCCAACCATGCAGTCTAAAACATGAATGGGCAACCTTTTTCTTTTTCTTTCTTTCTTTTTTTTTTTTTTTTTTTGAGATAGAGTCTTACTTCATCACCCTCAGTAGAGTGCTGTAACATCACAGCTCACAGCAACCTCCAACTCTAGGGCTTAAGCGATTCTCTTGCCTCAGCCTCCCAAGTCGCTGGGACTACAGGCGCCCGCCACAACGCCTGGCTATTTTTCTGTTGTCATTGTTGTGTAGCTGACTGGGGCTGGGTTCTAACCCATCAGTTGTATGTGGCTGGTGCCATAACTACTGTGCTACTGGCGCCGAGCCAGGGCAACCTTTTTCTGTAAAGTTAGGCAGTAAATATTTTAGGTTCCGTTGGCCTTAGGATCTCTGTAGCAACAACACAACTCTGCAGTGTGCAAACAGCAGAGCCAATACAGAGAAGCATAGCTGTGTGCCCGTAAAACACTATAGATATGAAATTAGAATTTCAGGTCCTGTTCTGTTCTGTTCTTTTTTAACTTGGTGGCCAAGGCTAGAGTACAGTGTCTCTTCACTAGCCCAATCATAATACATGGCAACCTTGAACTCCTGTGCTCAAATGATCCTCCCACCTTGGCTTCCTGAGTAGCTGGGACTACAGGCCCTTATGGCACTCCCAGCTTCATATTATTTTCACACATCACGAAATATTACTCTTCTTTGGATTATGTTCAACCATTTAAAAATGTAAAACTATTCTTAGCTCATGGGCCATATGAAAACAGGTGGCAGACTGGATTTGGCCCACTGGTTGCCAACGCAATATAAAGTCCTAAACATAAGTAAGAGACATCTGAGGCACTTGTCACTTTCATTTATTTTTTTCCCTCTTCCTCTCCTCCCTCCTTTCCTTTTTCTTTCCTTCTTCCCTGAGTTTATCACCCATTTGTATTAAGGATCTTGTCTCTTTCCCGGCTTTCTTCAGTCTTTCATTTCTTCTAATGTTTCTTGAACGCTTACTGTGTACTCGGCGTTATTCCGAGTGCATTCTGTTCAGTTACTTATTTAATCCTTATTGTAACCCTATGAGGCAAGTACTTCTTTTAGCCCAGTTTTATGGAAACTTGAAGTCTTATTTACCATCATTTTCCCAGAGCTCAGAAAATGCTAAAGCTGCAGTAAAATGGGCATGAACTAAAATTTTTAAACAAATGTCATATTTCAGACTTTTTTTCAAATTTCAGGATACTTCAGACTTTTACTAAATAGGGAATGAAAATGATCACCATGTATATCGGTCAAGTTTCAATCAGAATAGGAAATATGTATTAAGAGAGGTATGGGGTCAGGTGGGGTGGCTCACACCTGTAATCCTAGCACTCTGGGAGGCTGAGGTGGGTGGATTGCCTGAGCTCAGGAGTTTGAGACCAGCCTGAGTAAGAATGACACCGTGTCTCTAAAAATAGGCAGGCATTGTGGTGAACGCCTGTAGTCCCAGCTATTTGGGAGGTTGAGGCAAGAGGATCACTTGAACCCAGTAGTTTGAGGTTACTGTGAGCTATGACGCCACAGCACTATACTGAGGCAAGAAAATGAGATTCTGTTTCAAAAAAAAAAAGAAAGAAAGAAAAAATATGTATCGCCTAAAACAACACAAATTTATTACTTCTAGTTCTGTAGGTTGGAAGTGTCACCACTGCACTAGAATCAAGATGTTGGTTGGCAGCACTGCTTTCCTTCTGGAAGCCTAATAGGAGAATCCTTTTCTTGCCTTTTCCAGCTTCTACAGGCTGTCTGCATTCCTGACTCTCTCTTGTCTTCCTCTTTGCTTTATAAGAACCCTTGTGATTACTGTTGGATCCACTTAATCATCTAGATAACTAGAATAATCTCCTCATCTCAAAGTCAGCTGATTAGCAACCTAATTCCATCTGCAACTTCAATCCATCCTTGCCGTGTAACATATTCATAGCAGCCAGTGATTAGCACATGGACCTTTTGAGGGTCAGTATCCTACCTGCCACATCATAGGAAAAATAAGATCTTTTAACTTCCCTTCATTTATTTTTGCCATTTAGTATTGTTTCATATTGATGTACTCATGGGAGAGAATTGGGCATGATTTCCTCAATGTCTATGTTATTAGTCTAGCTCTGGCCACTTAGCAGATAACAGACACTAGAATTTCTAGGCAGAAATGAAAAAGTTGGTGGGGGAGGGCATGTAGCTCAGTGATTAGGGCGCCAGCCACATGCTCCGGGGCTGGTGGGTTTGAATCTGTCTCGGGCCTGCTAATCACACACACAAATAACCAGACATTGTGGCAGGCACCTGTAGTCCCAGCTACTAGGGAGGCTGAGGCAAAAGAATCACTTGAGCCAGGAGTTTGAGGTTGTTGTGAGCTTTGATGCCGTGGCACTCTACTGAGGGTGACAAAGTGGGACTCTATCTCAATTTAAAAAAAAAGAAAAGAAAAGAAAAGAAAAAGTTGGACTTGTAGAATTCAGTGGAGTCACGTGCAACAGATATACTTGAGGGAGTTTGTGAAAAAATACAGTTTCCAATCCTTCCACAGATCTACTGGATCTCAAATGCAGGGCTGGGAATCTGAATTTCTACTTACCTCTCCACCACTGTAGCAGACTCTAGCACCTGCTCGTAACTCTTGCAAGGTCCTACTGCTAATACCTATGACACTCTGCCTAAGCACTCACTATGTATGATTTGAATGTCCCCCTAAAAGCATATGTTGGAAATGTAATCGCCAGGGCAACAGTATTAACAGGCGATTAGGCTGTGAGGGCTCTGACCTCATGAATGGGTTAATGCCATTATAGTGGGAGTGGGCTCATCTTGAGAGTGTGCTCCTTATAAAAGGATGAGCTGTGTTCACTTTTGCCTCTCTCACTCTTTCTCTGTCCTTCCATCATGGCATAACACAATGAGAAGGCCCTTGCCAAGGGGCCTCTCAATTCTGGACTTCCCAGCTGCAAGAACTATGAAAAAGAAATTTTTTTATAAATTACCCTGTCTCAGTCATTCTATTATAGCAGCAAAATTAGACTAAGACAGGCTTCCTATAAGTGCAGCACAAGCGGCTCGGCGCCTGTGGCTCAATCGGCTAAGACTCCAGCCACGTACACCTAAGGTGGCGGGTTCGAATCCCCAGCCTGGCCCGCCAAACAACAATGATGGCTACAACCAAAAAATGGCCGGGCGTTGTGGAGGGCGCCTGTGGTTCCTACTTGGGAGGCGGAGGCAGGAGACTCGCTTGAGCCCAGGAGTTGGAGCTTGCTATGAGCTGTGATGTCACAGCACTCTACCCAGGGGGACAGCTTGAGGCTCCGTCTCAAAAAAAAAAAAAAAAAAAGTGCAGCACAAGCCAGCTGTGCTGGGGAGTTAATTGGAGGATAAATACCCCCTACTCCTCCGCCCTCTGTTGGTGTGGTGCAGTGCAAGTTCTAAACTGTTTCCTGGAGCTCCCAGGTGAATTTAAGCTCCAATTGCCCACAGTGGTGACCTGCTTGACAACACACCCATATTGACTTCTTTCACCTCCCTGTCTTAATTGTCCACTTTTGTATCTGGGCAAAGCAAACTAGGACACTCCCTTCAAGAATTTTTTCAGGGTGATCACATTTGGTAACCACCCCTGAGGATGATCCTGTTCATAAATATCCCCTGTGCTTACCCGGTGGCCATTCCCATTGTCAGTGTGGGGAAAGGAGAGGTGAGTCAGGCAAGTCCTTCAGGGGAAGAGGAAGTGGCATTTCAGCAGAGGCGGAGAGCACCATTTTAACATTAGTCAGTGAAATTTTTGGGAAAAGATGGCAGAACAAGTATGTGCTTCTAGTTTTGGTGTACCCAGAAGCCCCACCAGATTGACAATAGAGGGGTTTATTGTTTAAAGGCATAAACCCTCCAGGACTGGAGAATGGGAAAAGAGACAATACTCAGGTGATTTTGTAGGATAGAAGGTGAGAAAATTGAATCTTCGGCCAACACTGGGGAAAGCCAAAGTCAACCTGATTTACTCCCCCAATTCTTTTTTTTTTTTTTTTTGAGACAGAGCCTCAAGCTGTCCACCTGGGTAGAGGGCCGTAGCATCACAGCTCACAGCAACCGCCAACTCCTGGGCTCAAGCGAGTCTCCTGCCTCAGCCTCCTGAGTAGCTGGGACCACAGGCGCCTGCCACAACACCCGACTATTTTTTGGTTGCAGCCGTCATTGTTGTTTTGGTGGGCCCGGGCTGGATTCGAACCTGCCACCTTAGGTGTATGTGGCTGGCACCTTAGCCACTTTAGCCACAGGCGTGGAGCCTACTCCCCCAAATTCTGAAGGCTCAGGAATTGGTGGCACCCAGTGTCTCTGAAAGTAAAATCAAAATGGGAGGGGGGGGTCTTGTGGATAGGAAGATATAATAAGTGTGAAATAAAATAAAATACTAAATACCCTCCTTTCCCCAGCTGGTTGAATGGACTCCCTCTTGGCTAAGGGGACTTCAGAAATACCCCAAAGCTGAAAGGAGGAAGTGAAGTGGGGATTTCTATTGTTAGGAAATTTGATTCATCAATTTCTGTGCATTTGTGACCTTGATACAAATAAATTCCAAACCCCAAAATAAAAAGGATAGAAATGCCATATATTAACATGTTGTCTTGATAATCATTATCTCTGCATAGTGGAGCATGGATATTTTTTTCCCTTGTGGTTATTGGTATTTTTTATCTTTTTTTCCTACAAAATGACATATGGTTTTAAATAAGAAAAAAATCAGATCTTTTTTAAAGGGATAAAGAGAAAGATAAGTCCAAGAGCAGCCTGGGAGCTGGAGTTTCTGTCCTAGGGTAGGCAGGAGAGACTCTAGAAGCAAAAAACGTAAGTAAAGCCCTTTGACACTGTGCCTATGGCTAACAACACTCAGAAACTGCCTGTCATCTTTCATAAACTAGAGGCATGCCTGTTTGCCATATTTTTTTAAATGCAGGAAGCTAAAGCTATGGGTATTTTGATATTTTTTGTTTGTTTGTTTTTTGAGACAGTGTCACTCTGTCATCCTGGGTAGAATGTCATGGCATTATCATATTATCATAGCTCATAGCAACCTCAAACTCTTGGGCTTGAGCCTCTCACCTCAGCTTCGTGAGTAGCTAGGACTACAGGTGTGCGCCACTACACTGCTGTTAGTAGAGATGGGGTCTCGCACCATCTCAGCCTCCCAGAGTGCTGGGATTACAGGTTCCAGCCACAGCATCTGGCCTATAGAGATGGATCTTTGTGATGAGTGCACGGAAATCTATTGATTGTCTGGGTCATGTTTGTTTTTCAAACCCTGTTGGACAATTGGGGCAAAATAAATGGCCAAAGCAACCAAGAGATGGGTGAGTCAGTTCCTCCTTCCCCGAAACACGGAGTAGGGAAGGGGGAAGGAGGACCCACCCAGCTTTGAACAGGTTCATCCTGACTCACAGGGAGAAGACTTGACTTTGTGTTCAAACAAGAATTTCCCAGGCAAAAATTGTCCTCAAACATACAAAGAAAAACTAGGGACTGGGGCAGGAAGGTAACTCAGGCATTGCCTCAACCCTGAAGGCGGGGTTGTTTATTAAGCCCCCACCCAAGGGAAGTACTTACAATTCTCTTCTGATTATAAAACTAGTATTAGCTCATTATTGTGAACCTTTTTCAGACAATAAATAAAATGTCAAGAAGAGAGTGAAAAGCAGTCATAAGTCTAGAGCATTATCTAAATGATCTCATAGATTTTTTTAAATGGAGAGAGGTGTCTTTAAACTCTAAAGTGAATTTGTGCTACCTTATTACTTTCCTTTTTTTATTAATTATTTTTTGATTAAATCATAACTTTGTGCATTGATGCATTTATGGGGTTCAGGGTACTGCTTCGATGTACAATGTGAAATGTTTACATTGAACTAAGTAACACATCCATCACAATTATACTCATTTCTTAATAGTTTTGAAATGTACCATTGCATTATGCACATTAGGGGAGGTCCCCCAAATACCCTTCCTCCTCCCATATCCCCCCTCCCTTCTCCTCTCTCTCTGCTCTTCCCTTCTACTTTCTGGATATAGTTATGTTTTGCCATTCATATGAATGTGTAGGTGATTATATATTGATTTCATAGTAGTATTGAGTACATTGGATACTTTTTTTCCATTCTTGAGATACTTTACTAAGAAGAATATGTTCCAGCTTCATCCAGGTAAACATAAAAGATGTGAAGTCTCCATCTTTTTTATGGCTACATAGTATTCCGTGGTGTACATATACCACAATTTGTTAATCCAGTCATGGGTTGATGGGCACTTGGGCTGTTTCCATGTTTTGGCTATTATGAATTGGGCTGCAATAAACATTCTGGTGCAGGCTTGGCGCCTGTGGCTCAAGTGGCTAAGGCTCCAGCCACATATACCTAAGGTGGTGGGTTCGAATCCAGCCTGGGCCTGTCAAACAACAATGATGGCTGCAACCAAAAAAAATAGCGGGGTGCTGTGGTGGGCACCTGTGGTCCCAGCTACTTGGGAGGCTGAGGAAGGAGACTCACTTGAACCCAGGAATTGGAGGTTGCTGTGAGCTGTGATGCCATGGCCCTCTGCCCAGGGGGACAGCTTGAGGCTCTGTCTCAAAAACAAAACAAAGCAAAACAAAACATTCTGGTGTAAATAGTTGTAAAATAATTTTTGATCATCTGGGATCACCCAGTAGAGGAATTGCAGGATCAAACAGTAGGTCTACTTTTAGTTCCTTGAGTGTTCTCCAAACTTCTTTCCAAAAAGGTCGTATATGCTTGCATTCCCACCAGCAGCGTAGAAACGTTCCCTTCTCTCTACATCCACCCCAACATCTGTAGTTTTGAGATTTTGTGATGTGGGCTAATCTTACTGGAGTTGGATGATATCTCAAAGTGGTTTTGATTTGCATTTCTCTGATGATTAAGGATGATGAGCATTTTTTTCATGTGTTGTAGGCCATGCGCCTGTCTTCATCAGGGAAGTTTCTGTTAAAGTCTCTTGTCCACATAGAAATGGCGTTATTTATTCTTTTCTTATTGATTAGTTTGAGTTCTCTGTAGATTCTAGTTATCAGACCTTTATCAGAAGCATAACCTGCAAAAATCTTTTCCCATTCTGAAGGCTGTCTGTTTGCTTCACTTACTGTGCTCTTGGCTGTGCAAAAGCTTTTTAGTTTGATCAGATCCCAATAATGGATTTTTGGTGTTGCTTCAATTATCCGGGGGGGGGGTCCTCCCTATAAAATATTCTCCCAGGCCAATTTCTTCAAGTGTTTTCTCTGCACTCTCTTCAAGTATTTTTATAGTTTCGTGTCTTAAGTTTAAATTTTTTATCCAGTGAGATGTGCTATCTCTTTTATTGCATTTTTTTTTTTTTTTTTTGGCCAGGACTGGGTTTGAACCTGCCATCTCTGGCACATGGGGCCAGTGCCCTACCCCTTTGAACCACAGGTGCTACCTGCAATGCGCTATCTTTTTTTTTTTTTTTTGAGATGAAGCCTCAAGCTATCCCCCTGGGTAGAGTGCTGTGGCATCACAGCTCACAGTAACCTCCAACTCCTGGGCTCAAGTGAGTCTCCTGTCTCTGCCTCCCAAGTAGCTGGGACTACAGGTGCCCACCACAACGCCCGGCCATTTTTTGTTTGCAGCCATCATTGTTGTTTGGTGGGCCCAGGCTGGGGATTCAAACTCGCCACCTTAGGTGTATGTGGCTGGTGCTTTAGCCGATTGAGCCACAGGCGCCGAGCCATGCTATCTTTTTATTAATAGAAATACCTAAGATTTATTTAGTACTTAACATATACTGGTTGCTGGGTGGTGTCTGTGGCTCAAGAAGTAGGGCCCCAACCCCATATACTGGGGGTGGTGGGTTCAAGCCCGGCCCTGGCCAAAACTGCAAAAAAAAACAAGAAAAACATATTTTAGTTGCTCTCTGTGTATTAATCCATTTTATACTCACAGCAGTCTTGTGAGAAAAATACTATTCTTAAGCCCATTTTATAGATGTGGAAACTGAGACACAGAAAGGTTAAGTGATTTACCCAAGATCACACAGCTGTAGGTGGCCAAGCTTGGATTCAGACACAGGTAATCTGGCTTTGAGGCCTGTGAACTTAACGACCATCCTACTGCCAAGACAGAGCAGAGGCCTCTTTGTAAGTTAATATCCACAGGTGTGAGTCATTGTTTTTAGCATCTAATTTATTCTTCTGTTAATAGACAATCGGGGTTTTTATAATTTTCACCTACTAGAAAATAGAGAGAAATGGGGTGCTGCCTGTGGCTGAGTGAGTAGGGAGGAGGGTTCAAACCCGGCCCCAGCCAAACTGCAACAACAACAACAACAACAACAAAAAATAGCTGGGCATTCTGGCGGGCGCCTGTAGTCCCAGTTACTTGGGAGGCTGAGGCAAGAGAATCGCCTAAGTCTAAGAGCTGGAGGTTGCTGTGAGCTGTGACACCACAGCACTCTACCAAGGGCAACATAGTGAGACTGTCTCTAAAAAAAAAAAAAAAAGGAAAGGAAGAGAAACTATTACTGGTAAGACAACTGTGGTTAGATGCCACCAAAATCCATATTTTTAACCAGAAATAAAGTAAATATTAAAGTAGATATTAAATATTAAAAATTAATATTAGTTAATTATTAACAAGTAATAATTAATTAATATTAGATGTTAATATTAAAATATGGCAATTGCAACAACAATACAAATAAACAAATGGGACTTAATTAAACTGAAAAGCTTCTGTACAGCTAAGGAGACAACCAAAGCAAATAGACAACCTTCAGAATGGAAAAAGATATTTGCATATTATAAATTTGACAAAAGCTTGATAACTAGGATCTATAGAGAACTCAAATTAATCAACAAAAAAAGACCCAACAGTCCCATATATCACTGGGCAAGTGACATGAATAGAAGCTTCTCTACGGAAGACAGACGAATGGCTAATAAACATGAAAAAATGCTCATCGTCCCTAATCATCAGAGAAATGCAAATCAAAACTACCCTTAGCAAAAGGTTTATTGTAAACCTTTTTCAGACAATAAATAAAGTGGGAATATTGTAAGCCAGTCATGAGACTTGTATCCTCTTGTCAGAGACTGGTTTGGGAATGGATATAAAACCCACCCCTGGCCAATGAGATGGGGGGGAAGTTTGCCAGAAGCATCTCAGAAAGGTCTTTCTCACCCTTCTAGGAATGGTCTGGAAGTGAATCTATTTCCCCACAGGACATGAAAGAGAATGCCCATGGCCCCAGTGGCTCCTGGCAGTCATCCTATGATCATGAGGATGCCATCAGCCTGAGGATTGAACCAACACTGTGGACAGACAGAAAGACTCTGGTCCCTGATGACATCACTGGGCTGCTGGATGTGCCAACAGTCAATCCTGTAGATGTCCCACAGTAGATCATCTGTTCCTGTTAAGCACGTTTGGGGCTTTATTACCTTCTTTCTAGCAAAAGACATTCTAAAGCATTAGTAGATATTTTTATTATTCTTATTTCACAAACAGAGAGATCAAGGCTCAGAGAGATTAAGTGAGTTGCCTGAGGTCACACAGCGAGCCAGGCTTTGATCCAGTTCATCTAACTCCAAACTCACCACCCAGGATGGTTCCCACAGAGCATTAGCCTTCCCTTCACCAAACGTTTTTAAGCCCTTTGATGCTGAGTCCCTGTGAAGTCTTTTGTCATCCTGTTTTGCAGATGAGAAACATCTGTGGGGGCGGGGAGGCTGTTTAGCAGAGAGGGTTCCTGGATCCTGGGTTTTGCTTTTAGGCTTCTGATTTAGAGCAGAGAGCGGATAGTCATCAGATGGAAGAGGAGGGCCAGGGAGTCAGGATGGGGGGATGTCAGTAAATCTTGGAGGTCCCACAATGCTAGGATCTGATTCTGACCCCACAGGATTAGGAAGCAGAGCCCCCAAAACTCATTTGTCCTTTCTCAGGGTTGGCTCTTAATTAATGTTAAATTTGGGTTTAAAAAACAAAATCATATAGGAAATCTCTATTTTAGAAAGAATTGAAATATAGATCCGGCAAGGTGGCTCATGCCTGTAATCCCAGCACTCTGGGAGGCCAAGGTGGGCAGATTGCTTGAGCTCAGGAGTTAGAGACCAGCCTGAGCAAGAGTGAGACCCCGTATCTAAAAATAGCCAGGTGTTGTGGGGGCAACTGTAGTCTCAGCTACTTGGGAGGCTTAGGCAAGAGAATCACTTGAGCCCAAGAGTTTGAGGTTGCTGTGAGCTATGATGCCTGGACACTCAATTCTGACCCCAGGGCGACTGAGTAAGACTCTGCCTCAAAAAAAAAAAAAAAAAAAAAAAAGAATTGAATAGTCACATAATAAGATCGCATAATTCAAACATCCCATGTCTCTTCATGCCTCTATTTCCTTAAACAGGATGATCAGGAAAGCCTCTCTAAGGAGGTGGCATTTGAGCTGAGACCTGAAAAATGAGTTGGAGCCCCCATCGAGAGAATGTTCCAGGCAGAGGGAACTACATGTGCCAAAGTCCTGAGGCAGGAACAAGCTTGGCCAACGGAAGGGACAGAGAAACAGGGATAGGGAGCATGGAGGAGATGAGGTCAGATCACGAAGGGGGAAATGAATTTGGGGCCAGGGAGCCACTGCATGTGTCCAGCACAGGCATGGGCCAGTGATTTAAGCATAAGGTTTATTAACCAGCGTAAGACTTTTGGGTGGAAGGGAGGGTGAGAGACAGAGAGACACCGCCAGTCAGTTTGGTATGTTTTCAACAAGTGCCCACTCTATGCCAGGCTCTGCCCGAAGTCCTGGCCTCCAAGAGCATTCGCTTTGAAGATTAGAAATTCAAGGGCTTTGAAGATTAGAAATTCAAGGGCAGCCAAGGCTATAAAGAGGCATTTTCCTGAAGAGGATGCCTGCTTGGCCAACAAATGGATGGAAAAAACCTCAAGGTCCCTCTTGACCAGGCAATGCAAGTTAAAACACTTAAAGACCTTTTATAGCCACAGGCTGGCAGCAATTTGAAAACCAGAAAATATCAAAGAACAGAAGACCGGATTAACAGCCTAGGCACTGGAACTGGTCTCTCTGGATTCATGCTCTGCTCTGCCATTCCTAACTAGGTGACCTTGCTGGTTATTTCATCTCTCTCTATCTTCATTTCTCCACCTGTTCGGTGGGGATGATGATACTCCTTGACTCAAAGTTTCTTGGGAGGTTAAATGAGTTATTCCACATCAGATGTTTAGAAAGATACCTGGCACAGGCCCCACTCCATAAGTGTGGGAGTCATATGGAGTGGTGACATTATTCTCATTGGTAAGGAAGTGGGGAAACTAGAATTCTCATGTACTATTATTTGGCAATTGAAATGCATGAACCCTGGGACCAGTGAGCCCACTTCCAAGTATCCACCCTAGAGAAGCTCCAACATGTATAAAGTTGAGTGTAGCAACTTTGCTTATAATGGGCCAAAAGTGGAAAGGACTGAAGAGGCATCAGCTGGAGGATGGGTAAATAAACCTTGATATATTCCCATGCTGGGATACTAGTGAGCAATGAGAATGAACGAGCTAGATCTAAATAGATCTTCAATGTATCACGTTGAGTGAGAAAAGTAACTTGCAGAAGTAAACATTTAGTATGATACCATTTATGTTTAAGACCACAAAATGATGTCATATATGTATTCTAATAATAGAAAGGGCGATATTGAAATATTTAGCATCTGGCATGACCCAGGCATCTACCGATCAGAACAGAGGCTGGCTATGTGGGTCCCACTGGGTGGTCCTCATGCCCATTGCTCCTAGCTGGAAGATGTGGCTTCTCCATGCCCTCCAGCCCTTCAATCCCTGCCAACCTGTCTTGTCTATTTTGTCCCTGATTAGCTGTGTGACCTCAGGTAAGTTGATTCATCTCTCTGGGCTTCAGCTTTTTCATCTGTAAGATGGGAAAAAATAGCAGCAAAAGCTAACACACAAACACAGCCTGTCCCATGTGCCAAGGATGCACCGTAATCTTCATACAAACTCTTTGTAGTAGGTTCTATTATCACTCTCATTGTGCATATGAGGAAACCAAGGCACAGAGTGGCTGAGTAATTTTCTCATGGTCTGTAGAACATTACTTATAGGATTATTGCAAGAATATGAAACGATACACATGTCAGTAGCTTAGAAAAAGATCTAGCCCTGAGTAAGTGCTCAGCAAATATTAGTTAGCAGTTACTATTTTTTTTTTTTTTGAGACAGAGCCTCAAGCTGTCCCCCTGGGTAGAGTGCTATGGCATCACAGCTCACAGCAACTTCCAACTCCTGGGCTCATGTGAGTCTCCTGCCTCCACTTCCCAAGTAGCTGGGACCACAGGCGCCCACCACAACGCCTGGCTACTTTTTGGTTGCAACCGTCATTGTTGTTTGGCGGGCCCGAGCTGGATTCGAACCTACCAACTTAGGTGTATGTGGCTTGTGCCTTAGCCACTTGAGCCACAGGCGCTGAGCCAGTTAGCAGTTACTATTATGTCACTGCCCTGCTCATAAGCCTCAGTGGCTCACCATTGCCCTTAGGAGACAGTTTGTACTCCTCAGCAAGGACTACACAGTCATGGTCTGTTCCTTCCCACCCCTCCTCCTTCCCTCTCTTCCCCCTTCTCTGTTCTTAGGTCATTTGGCTTCTCTCAATTCCTCCTCCCATGCCCCCCACTGGGCCTTTGCATGGGCATTTCCCCTTGCCTAAAGTGCTGTTCCCTCCTGCTCTCCTTTGCCTGGTTAGCTTCTAAACATCTTCCCCAGTCATGTACACTGGCACCTCTTCCAGAAGGTCCTAATGGGTTGAGTCTTCCCGGCCTATGTTCTCAGAACTGTGTATAATTATCCCTCCCGGAATTACTTCCACGGTTTTGGTCTCCCCATTTCACCTGCGGGCCCTTGGAAAGCAGGGGACTTTTCTGACTTTATCCTTGTGAGCCTATTGAAGGCATTGCAGGCATTAGAGACTGGCTCACTGAATACCTATCCCAATCCCCTTTAGTATGACTTCCTGTACTACAAAGTCCGGAAAGAGAAGAACTACATTTCCCAGACTTCCTTGCTACAGAAACATCTTAGGGGACCCAGACTCCCCTGGTGAGCCTTGGAGATAGAAGCAAGAAGTAGGATGCCAAGAGATGGAAGCTTCTGGCAAGCACAGTGGTAGAAGTGGTCCTTCTGGGGAAATGGTAGGGGAGTTCTAGCAGACAGTCCCTAGCTTGCTAGGCCTTTGATAGAGGTGGCAGTGGCAGAAGTGATGTTTCTGTGGAACAGTTCAACAGTAAAGGTGGATGTTTCTCCTGGCTTTGATTCTCCTGACTGCACTGTTTGTGGCTGTTTAACACCTTAGGGTACTGCTTAATACCTTTAATAAAGTCCTTCCTGTTTGGACTGGCTCCAGTTGATTCTATTGTCTGCAATTTAGAATGCCTTGCCCAAGCACTCAATATTCGTTGACTAAATGAATAGTGACCTCTTAGGAACCTCTCTGTTCCCAGTGATTTTTATCCTCAAGAGGGAACATCTCAGTCTAAATCTACATCACAGGACCTGAGTTGCTAGGGTTCTTTCAAAGGTCACGGACAGGAAGCAATGCGAAATGTCCTTTTCACTGACAGGACAGTTGGCTAAGGCCTTAAGGAAGGAACTGGGATTATCTCCTGCAGCAGCTAGGGGAACTGTCCAGAGCCTCAGAATGAATGCGCTTGGGAAAGATTGGTGTGTGGGAAAGAGGAAGCAGCCAGGGTGTATTTCTAAGTTATCCGGGGGCCATCCTGGGGGTTTTCTCTGACTGAGTCCCTTTCTGCCGAGTATACAAATAAGTCACGTCACCCAGTGCATACACTGACTTCCAGCCGAAAAGCAAGTTAGAAAAATACAATTAGGAGGCAAATATTTTAAAGAATGCTTGAACTATGTGTCTGCTAGAGCAGTTTTAGGTGTGTAAGACAGAAAACTGATCTTAGGAATTACTTAGGTTTGGGTTCCTGGCAGACATAGATCCAAGATAAGGATTTGCGTGCAGGTAGTTTCTTTGGGAAATGATCCCAGGAAGCCCTGGTGGGGAGTGAGAAGGGAGACAGGGAAGGGAAAACAGGCCAATATGAGCTGAGCAGGTTATCACTCTGGACATCTAGGATCCTGCTGGGGAATTATGATGCAAAGCGGAACACCCCTCAGAATTGTTCAGGCAAGGGGCACTTATCCACCAGCTTCTGACAGTCACGGGTTAAAGGCTGTCTGTAGGGAAGGGTGAATTCCCAACATCCTCAGCGTATATGTGCTGAGTATGTGTGTGTGTGAGGACAAAGCCCCCAGGCTGTGAGCACAGGTACTGAGAATTGGAAGCTGTTGGGTTGTAGTGTAGCAGAAGGATAAGTGCCAAGGAGATAAGGACAGAGTTGTCACATCATCTGCTATGTGACTTAAGCCATGACCATATTGGCTCATGGAGAATAACACACTCAGAGATATTTGGCTGGCTTCAGGTACAGCTAGACTCAGGGGCTCAAAAGTTAACAGGGCTCAGTCTTTGTCTCCTTCTCCCAATAGTGGCCCCTTTTGAGATTCAGGCCCTCATCACACTGGCCTAGCACAGGAGAAAGAAAACAATGCTTTCCCAATAATTCCAGCAAAGACCTAAGGGCTGACTTGTTGGTCCACTGGGACACATGCCCATTTCTAAACCAATCTCTCTGGGTAGAGAGAAGAGGTGTGTTGATTGGCTGGTGTGGGGCATTTGGTATTCCATGGAACCAAGGATGGAGTTAGCCCCACCTGCTCATATGGAAGAGGAGTAAAGAAGGAGATCCCAGGGTCCTCCCAGGGAAATCAGGGTGCTGTTATGAGAGGATGGGGGAGATTGAGTAAACAAAACCAAGAGAATAGATGTAATCCAAGCTCCTCATGTGGAGATGAAACAGCACCCCGGTTAGGGAAAAGGGTTTGCCCCAGCTCATTCACTTAGACAGCAGCAAATCAATCTCCAAAAAAAAAATGGAGTGTGTTTACCCAACCCAACACAAACCCTTAATGTTCCCCCTGTCCTAGCTGTTTCTCCCAATCCCTGCTCTAGGTAACTCTATCACATGCCTTCCTGTTTTTGCTAAATAAATAGTTAAACCCTCATTTCCAAGACAGAGACCTTGAGAGGTTAAATGTGTATGCTAGGTACAGGCTGCTCCTGTAGTCCCAACTTCTTGGAATGCTGAGACAAGAGGATTACATGATCCCAGGAGTTTGAAAGCCTAGCCTGGCCAACATAGCAAGACCTTACCTCTTTAAAAAAAAGAAGTGGTATACTGCAGGAGTTGACGTGGGGATGTGGGTATCTGGGGAAAAGTTCTCCACTGGCTGTAACTTAGTCATAGGGCTACACCTAGTTGCAAGGAAGGCTGGGGTAGTAAAACCATAGGAAGCTTGTCCCAAGCTAAAAATCAAGTGTACTCTTACTAGGAGAAAGAAGGCAAGAACAGATATTAGGGGATCATTTGCAATCTTTTCCCAAATCATTTGACCCAGAAAACCTCCACAAAAGGTAACTGATATTATTGTTGTCTCTTTTTTGAAAACTCAGTAGGTGTATTTGAAAGATGCACACAAATGCTGGGGTACTGATATCGTCCTGTGCTGGACTTTGGAATGAATACCACAGAGTTTAAATTTTTATCTCATGCCTTCCTAGGCTGTGTGACCTTGGATAAGTTACTTAACCTCTAAGCAGACATAAGGGCATACATTCATCAAAGCCTGAGAAAATCAAATAAAGCAATGCACATAAAGTTCAAGTACAGGGACCCGTCCAAAGAAGGTGCTCAACAAATGGTCATTTCATTGGTAAAGTGTGTATGGTGGGTAAGAACATGAACTTGGAGATCACACAGATCTAGGTTCAAAAACAGACGGTTATTTCTGGGGTGGGCAAATTATTTAACCTCTCAGTGCCTCAGTCCCTTCCTCTGTGAAACGGAAGCAATAACAGTTCCAGTCCACTGGGTGGTTGAGTCATGAAGGAATGAATGGCACATTGAAACCAGTTAAACAAAGTAAGTTATTATTAAATTTCCTTCCCTCTGTGAGCTCATGGAGAAGGAGGTAGGATCAAAAAGTTGCTGCTACAAACGTATGGTTTTTGTAGCAAAGAAGTGATACACAAAAGAATTGATTTTATATGATGCCATTACACAAAGTTAAAAAACAGGCAGAAATAATCCTTGGTACTGGAATCAGGATACCAGTTATATAAATATTGGAAAGAAGCTTCCGGTTACCTTAGTGTGTTGCCTTTGTGAAAATTCATCAAGTTGTTACTTCGCGTGCAGTTTCCTAATTTATGCAATTTTCTGTATGTTACACTTCAATAAAAAAGTTTCCCCCCTCAAAGTCTCTGTGGTCTGTGGAAGCCGGCAGTGGCCTAGAAGCCAAGGGGCACAGGTGGGGGCATCCTTCCTTGCCAGCCACCACAGTTTCCGTTTCAGCTTGAGGTACAGACATCAGCTTCCCTCCTGCCTCTGGGCCTCTGGCCATAAAATTCCCCTCAGCCCTGTAATGTGGCCTGATTCCCACATCCAGGTCCAGACTGGTGCCAGCCAGCCTGACTCTCCATGTTATCAGCTCTGGGACTTGTTTAGAAAGGAAGATTTCAGTAAGTAACCTTGAGCAGCAGCTTCAGCTCAATCTCAGACAGAATTCATAAGCGGGGTTGGTACAATTCAGTCTTCTATTCATTAGAATGGGGTTTAAGTGTGTTCAAACAACACTTTGGGGGCACCTGATATACACACGGCTGTACGCAGGGCTCATGGTTGGCACAACGATGCTTCATTTTTTCATATCTTCATGCGATAAATGTTTATTTACTATCTCCAGGAACTACAGTAGGTGCTGGAAATCCATTGTGTAGAAAACAGACACGGTCTCTGCTCTGCTGGAGCTTGCTCATGAGTGGAGGGAGACAGACAACAAACAAACAAGGAAATTCACGGCAGAGTAGATGGTAGCATGTGTGGGTGCTACAGGGAAAAATTAAGCAGAGACAGAGGTAAGGAGTGTAAAACATGTTTGGGGGGCTCGGCGCCCATAGCTCAGTGAGTAGGGCGCCGGCCACATACACCAAAGTTGGTGGGTTGGAGTCTGGCCTGGGCCTGCTAAACAACAATGACAACTGCAACCAAAAATAGCTGGGCATTGTGGCAGGCGCCTGTAGTCCAAGCTACTTGGGAGGCTGGAGAGAATGGATTAAGCCCAAGAGTTTGAGGTTGCTGTGAGCTATGATAGCACAGCACTCTACCCAGAGCAACATAGTGAGACTTTACCTAAAACAAACAAACAAACAAAAAAGACATGTTTGGGGGTTCGAAATTTTTTTTTTTTTTGAGACAGAGTCTTATTATGTTGCCCTCAGTAGAGTGCTATGGTGTCACAGCTCACAGCAACCTCAAACTCTTGGGTTTAAGCAATTCTCTTACCTTAGCTTCCCAAGTAGCTGGGACTACAGGCCCCGCCACAATGCCAGGCTGTTTTGGTTATAGTTGTTATTGTTGGCCCTGGCTGGGTTCGAACCTACCAGCCCTAGTGTATATGGCTGGCACCCTAGCCACTGAGCTATAGGCACTGAGCCTTTTTTTTTAAGGGTTGAGTGTGGTGGCATCATGGGTGGGGTGTGGCAGCATCATAACTCACACCAACTTTAAACTCTTTGGCTGAAGCCATCCTCTTGCCTCAGGCTCAACAAGTAGCTGGGATTACAGGAGCCCACCACAACCCCCGGCTAGTTTTTCCATTTTTAGTAGAGATGGGTCTCACTGTTACTCAGGCTGGTCTCTATCTCATGAGTTCAAGTAATCCACCCACCTTGGCCTCTCACAGTGCTAGCATTATGGGAGTAAGCCACCACTCCCAGAGGGGTTTGTGATTTTTAATAAAGTGTTTGGGAAAGGAATCCTTGAAACAAAATAAAACAATTAACAAATCCAAGTACAGAAATGTTTACCTATATGTGAATTAAAAAATATATAATAATTTGTAATTTTTTTTTTTGACACAGAATCTTATTTTGTCACTTGTGGCATCACAACTCACAACAACAACAACCTCAAACTCTTGGGCTCAAACAATTCTCTTGTCTCAGCCCCCCAAGTAGCTAGGACTACAGGCATCTACCACAATGCCTGGCTATTTTTAGAGATGAGGTCTTGCTGTGGCTCAGGCTGATCTGGAACCTGTGAGCTCAGGCAATCCACCCACCTCAGCCTCCTACGTGCTGGGACTACAGGCGTGAGATTTTATAACTATTGTAGTAAAGATTGCTTCTGGCAAAAATCATCAATAGATGCTAAATTTAAGGAAAGAAATTTGATGAGAAACAAAATATTTAAATGTTCTTCATCCCCTACACCCCCCTCCCCATTCTGGCCTGTATTACTTGCTAGTTTCAGGGAGAACAACACCTTCATCAGCAGATCAAAATCTACCTATCAAAGAGGGGTAGATGAACCTCCCACCTCTCAATTATATCCTGAGGAACACATCAATCACTTAAGTCAAATTTCAGCCAGGGATGTGTAACCGGAATCAAACTGGGCAGGTTGTATTTTCCAAAGATAGCCAAACCAAGCTGTATCCCACGCCAAACGTTCTTACAATGTACACTTGACATGCTTCATTGAGAGGTGGAGGTCAGCCCTGCCCTTGAACTTAGGCAAAACGTTGTAACATCCCCAGTGAATAAATGCAGTGAAAGTCCACTGCCTACCTCCAGGGCTAGGTCAGAAAAGGTAGTATGGCAGCCTCCATTCTTTCTCTCTACCTTGGTTGCTTACCCTTTCATCCCAGCTGCCATATTGTGAGGAAGCTCAGGATACATGGAAAGGCCATGTGTGGGGATTCAGACCAACAGATCCATCTACGCCCCAGCCAAGAGCCAACGTCAATCTCCAGACAGATGTGTGAGCTTCCCATAATTCCAGCCTCTCACCTTTGAGTTTTCCAGTTGTGGCCCCAGATATCTCAGATCAGATGGATACTTTTCCTCCTATGCCCTTCCTAGATTCCCGTCTACCAGAATTTGGGGTTAATGTGTTAAACAAATCTCAAATGAAGAACATTCTGGATGGCACCTGTGGCTCAAGGAGTAGGGCACTGGCCCCATATACTGGAAGTGGCAGTTCAAACCCGGCCCTGGCCAAAAACTGCAAAAAAAAAGAACATTCTGTGAAATAACTGATCCATATTTTTCAAGGCAAAGAAAAGCTGAGGAATCATTCCAGATTAAAGAAAGCTAAAAAAAACCATAAAAACAAAATGCAAAACATGGTCCTTAACTAGATTCTGCACCAGAGGGGGAAATGCCATAGGGGACATTATTGCTACAACCGATGAAGCTGTAATATGGATGGTAGATTAAAGAATGGTACCAAGGTAAATTTCCTGAATTGGCTAACTGTCCTGCGATTACATAAACTAATACCCCATTCTTAGGAAATACATGCTGAAATATTAAGGGGTACATGGGACATGATGTATGTAACCTATTCTCAAATGGTTCAAAAAAGTAAATATTGACAATAATAGATATATTTGCTTGAAGAAAGGAAGGATAATAAAATGAGCATGGTAAAATAGTAAAAATAGGTGATTCTGGGCAAAGGTTATAGTGGATTTCTCGGAATTATTCTTGCAACATTTCTATAAATTTGAAATGGTTTTGAAACCTGCAGTTGTGGTTGTGTCTGTGGAGGGGAAGTGGTGGGTAAAGGACCAGAGAAGGAAAAGAGATGCATTTTTCACCCTTCTGTATTTTTTGAAAATATGACTTCCTTAAATAAGTAAAAAATGGAAAATAAATGTTCTTTTATTAGATATAGATACTAGACACTGGGCTACGCCAGTTAATGCTTGAGATGATTCTCATTTATGCTTCTCAGTTCTGCCCATTGTGTGGAGCAGGAAACGGAGGCTTAGAGAAGGGAAGTGATTCCCCCAAGTCGGAACCTAGAGTCAAAAATTAATCCAGGTCAGTCCGTGTCAGAGGCCCCATCACTCAATGGGGCTGGATCTTCGCTTTTAAGGAGAGATTTCTTTTTTTTTTTTTGAGACGGAGCCTCAAGCTATCCCCCTGGGTAGAGTGCCATGGCATCACAGCTCATAGCAACCTCCAACTCCTGGGCTCAAGCGAGTCTCCTGCCTCCGCCTCCCAAGTAGCTGGGACCACAG
>CAUYQV010083276.1:0-31510 GCA_963574575.1 Galagoides demidoff | reverse complement strand
TACACCTAAGGTGGCGGGTTCGAATCCCCAGCCCGGACCCGCCAAACAGCAATGATGGCTGCAACCAAAAAATGGCCGGGCGTTGTGGCGGGCGCTTGTGGTCCCAGCTACTTGGGAGGCGGAGGCAGGAGACTCGCTTGAGCCCAGGAGTTGGAGGTTGCTATGAGCTGTGATGCCATGGCCCTCTACCCAGGGGGATAGCCTGAGGCTCCGTCTCAAAAAAAAAAACAAAAAAAAAACAAAAAAAATAAATAAATAAAATAAACTTTAAAGAGGTGGCTGAGAAGCTGATCTTGCAGGGAGACTGGCGTTCTTTGCAAATCTGGGTACAGGCTGAGCATCCCAAGGCCAGGCAGGGGCCTAACCAGCTTTGCTTGGGTCCTAGGAATTCAGTTTCTTTGCAAGTGTCTGAGCAGGCTTGAAGTGACAAGAGTTAAGCTGGGGAAGGCAGGCTTGGATTCTTTTCCTTTTCTTTTCTTTCTTTCTTTCTTTTCTTTTTTTGAGACCAGAGTTTCACACTGTCACCCTAGGTACAGAGCTGTGGCGTCACAGCTCACAGCAACCTTAAACTCTTGGGCTTAAGCGATTCTCTTGCCTCAGCCTCCCAAGTAGCAGGGACTACAGGCACCCACCACAACGCCCAGCTATTTTTCTGTTGCAGTTGTCATTGTTGCTTAGCTAGCCTGGGCTGGGCTTGAACCCTTTAGCCTCAGTATATGTGGTTGGCACCACTGTGCTACAGGCGCTGAACCCAGGCTTGGATTCTTTTTTTTTTTAGACAGAGCCTCAAGCTATCCCCCCTGGGTAGAGTGCCATGGCATCACAGCTCATAGCAACCTCCAACTCCTGGGCTCAAGTGAGTCTCCTGCCTCCGCCTCCCAAATAGCTGGGACCACAGGCGCCCGCCACAACGCCCGGCCATTTTTTTTGGTTGCAGCCATCATTGTTTGTTTGGCGGGCCCGGGCTGGGGATTCGAACCCGCCACCTTAGGTGTACGTGGCTGGCGCCTTAGCCGATTGAGCCACAGGCACCGAGCCCCAGACTTGGATTCTTAAGGCAGCTTTTGCTCAAGCCTGCTAGCTTAGGCCTTAACCCTGCTCCACCCAGGCCCAGTTGTCCTGACCTAACATTTTACCTGGGTATCTTCATCCATTAAGTAGTCCTAGACAACTCTGTGGATTATCTTCTTCCCATTCTAACTTAGGAAAAATAGATGCTAGTATCTCACATTATGTGCAAACCCTGCCACCTAGAGCATCCCGTAGCTGACCCTACTTCATCCACGTGACGTTACTGCTGGACATCAAACCATGATATTTGGATCCAGGCATGGCTGTTTCTCCCAGAAACTCTTGATTTTCATGCCCATGTCTTTGGTCCTGTTGTCCCTCCTTCCTACAGTGCCCACCTTGCCTTCCTTGTCCTTGGAGCCCTATGGGCATTACTTAACCTGTAGCTGATCCATACATTGCTTCACGCACCTAAATAAAGTCTCTTGCGGGGGGCCAGTCTAGACTCTTATCCTAGCCACGCTCCTCAGAGCCCCCACTGAAATGCCTAGCCCTGGCTCAGCACCTATAGCTCAGCAACTAGGGCACCAGCCACGTACAGTGGAGCTGGCATGTTCAAATCTGGCCCAGGCCTGCCAAACAACAATAACAACTACAACCAAAAAATGGCCAGGCGTTATGGTGGGCGCCTGTAGTCCCAGCTACTTGGGAGGCTGAGGCAAGAGAATCGCTTAAACCCAAGAGTTTGAGGTTGTTGTGAGCTATGACACCAAAGTACTCTACCAAGGGCCACAAAGTAAAACTCTGTCTCAAAAGATAAAATAATAATAGTAATAAATGCCTAGCTCTAAGCAGGTTCCACCTAGGTGAGGGACCCTTCCGCACCTTCCCTGTACCCAGCCCCACCCAGCTCCCTTCCAGGGGCCCTGAGCAGCCCTAAGAGCAGGTAAAGGAACAAAATTCTCCAGGTGCTGAGTCTAAGCAGCTCGGGCCACAGCTACCAACCCAGAAGGATTGGGAACGAATGGGGAAGGTCCCACATGCTGTCCTCAGTCTGTAGGAACAATTGCCAGGTAGATCACAGCTGTTCTGCACTCACTACTTTTTTTGTCTCTTCTTCCCTTTCTTTGCCAGGCCTCTTTAGTGATGGAAACACAAACACAGATCCTGAAAAGCCTTGGAGCAGCTCAAGTTTAGCTGGATCCAGGGGCTAAAAACAGTGTCGTGACACTTCTGTGGTCCTCTCTCCACCTCTGACTTCTGCTGCTTGGTGCATTCCCAGGCAGGATCTTCCCTCCTGGTTGTGAGAATCTCCAGGCTTACATTTTCCCTCAGCAGCCTTAGCCAAGTGAGGGATACAAGTGCCCAAGAAATTCTGTCCTAGATACCCAACCAAAGTCCCAGAGTTGTGCCTCATTGGCTTGGCTTGGTTTAATTGCCTATCTCTAAGCCAGTTACATAGCCATGCTGGCATACGGTGAATAGCCAGCCCAGGACATGTGTTTGCCCCTCAAATCAGGGCTGACATCACCACTATGAACACCTTGGCCTGAGTGTAGGGCAAGAAGGCTGGGACACTCTTACAAAGGAAAGGAAGGATATTGGGTGCCCATAAACCTTGGATACCCACAGCATACCCCTGCTGCTCAGTCACAAGCAATGGCCTTCTGCCTATGATATCCCCAGGAAATGTGAGAAGGGCAGTGCTTACCCAGCTCTGGCCATGCCAACAGTCCAGGAGACAATTGAGTGAAGGGGAAAGATAAAGGGGAAGGAGAAGGAGCTATGGTTTTAGGGGAAATAGCTTTTGGGGAAGTCTTGCTCTATGAGGACAACCATGCAGGTTCACTGGCTGGTGTCAGTGGCTCCCTCATTCACCCCCATGCATGAGCCTATACTGATGTGCCTGTGTACATATGTATAGGCATAGACTCTCACACATACACTGAAAACCTCCCTCCCTCGGCAGCCAGCAGAGCTGGGTTTTCTAGTCAAGGTCTCTGGTCCCAGCTGTAGCAGTAGGAAGAGCCCACTGGGCCCTGTGTGTCATCTCCTCAGCCTCCAGCACCAGCAGGAAGCCAGAGAGGAAGGGTGGGCTGGGTGGGAGCATTCTAGCAAGGATCTGCTCTAGCATATGGCTCCTTCCACCAGCCACAGAGGCATAGGTCAGGTACTCTGAGATAACCTCCCTGCAACCCATCCACAGGAATACAAAGCCCTCATCCTTCCTGCTCTTATCCTAGCCCCCCTCTTTTTTCCATTCCAGCCCTACTGTACTGTGGCCTTCTTATTCCCTCCCTGTCCCTACTACCAAGAACAGGAGCCAGAGGAGCTAAGAGTCTGATTGCAAGTTCACGATAGAGCTTAAAAGGAAGTCCCACTGTAAGGGGGTTGCAGGTCTCTAAACTCACTCACTGGGAAGCTAGAGGTGCAGGTCAGGGTGCCCATACTAAGGAAATGGAGGGTATGGATGCGTGCTGGGCTTCCAAGTCCTCTGCAGCCTGGGAAGAAACATCCTACCTCTCCACCCAGCGGGGTGTGAGAGGAATGGCCATGTAGTGGCCGTTCCCAGCAGCTGAACCGGAAGACTTGTTCCTGTCCAGATGCTATTAGCCTGTCTCCTGTCATCCAAAGTTGGCCTCATCCTTGCTGCATGTTTAGGGCTCTACTCCCTCCCTCCAACAAGTGCTTTCATTTACAGAATTGGGTGTCCTGCCTGTCAACCCCCTGTGGTGAGTCTGGCAGGCCTTGCTCTTTGGCCTCTCTGCCTTGTATCTTCAGGGACCCTGAGTTAGGAAGAAGTATCATGTCACCCGCCTCAATTCCTAGCAGTTGGTTGTGTGTCCTCATCATTTCCTTCTTGCTAGGACTTAATGACCAGTGTCCTGTCCTGGTCAGAGTCACTTCCAAGTCAGCTTTCCTTTGGGAACAGAACTTTGGATTCAGCCCTCTGCTTGCTTCTTTAGTGCTTGCCAAAACCAAGGTCAGGGGTGTAACTTTGGAACAGGAGCTGCCTAGATAAGGGGAGTAAGTCATGTAGGTTACTCATGGGGTTAGGGAACAAATGACAGCTGAGCAATGATGACTGGTGCCACACTCCAGCACAGGTTCAGATGGGGTATACCTAGAAAAATCCATGCTGTTTTATCTGGTGTTCTAGTGGACACAGCAGCCAGACGAGCTCTGGCTTTCTCCCCAGACTGGGCTGCTGGCTTGCAGCCTGAAAGTAGCCCTACTTCAGGATTACTCATGACTAATTGTTGTTGTTGTATGCCCAACCTGTCGTGGAGTACCTGCACTGTGCCCTTGGGGCTCAGGCTGCAAAGGATATATCCCATCCTTCTGGGGAATGGCATTGGCCTTGCCCTGTTCGGCCTCTGGGAGGCCTGTGGACCCTTGCTTCACCATGCAGAAGGGCCATACTCTTGGATGTCCATAGTGGTCAGTGGCCCCCCCCACACACACACACACAGGGAACTTGTCCTGCTGAAGTAGACAGCCCATATATGTGCTTCTGGACCAGACCTATGCCTACTGGACATGGGGTCATGGGCATCAGGGACCTCTTCCAGCTTCAGTCACAACATATGAAAAGTAGGGATCACCAGGCTCTTTCTACATGCCCCACTGGGTTGGGATACTATGAAGTGGGGCTATGTAGGTTTGAATTTATTAAAGAAGGAAAAAGGGGGAAGGGCGCCTGTTGCTCAAGGAGTAGGGTACCGGCCCCATATACCAGGGGGTGGTGGGTTCAAGCCTAGCCCTGGCCAAAACTGCAGAAAAAAAAAAAAAAAAGGAGGAAGAAAAGGAATTGTGCCCAGTTTTAGCCTTGGATCTGAAACGGCCCTGGGTAGATCAGTACAGCTTTAGTCTTTCCCATACTAGATTGTATCTAGAGTTGATCTTCAGTGAATGTGTAAGTCCCTGTGAGGACTCAAATGTGGTAATAATGGCATCTAGGACAGAATTCTTCTCTTGGGGTCAGTTGTCTGGCTGGACTAGACCTCCAGACCCTTAAACAGCCCAGGCAGATTGGGGCTGAATGCCCATTTCCCGGGGTGGCCACCACCCAGAGACAAAACATAATGAGGCTGCTTGGGGGCTTTGGGGTTCCAGGCAGGAAGCCCAGACACCAGCAGGCATTCAGGGCCAGCTTCCTAAGTGAGAGGCAAGGACACCTGTTGTGGGGCCTTAGCAGCCAGGCTGGTTGAGCCTTGTCCTTTGAATCTGTCTTGGTCTTTCCCAGCAGGTGTTCTTGGGCTAGCCTTGGTTCTGCCCCACTATAACAGGTGCCCCAAAGCCCAGCTGGACCTGGTCCCACAGTTTCTTCCTGCCAATGGCAGAATCTGTCATCCCCACTGTCTGGCAGCTTCTAAGGAAAGGGCTTGATTTGAAAACTTGCCCACGGTAAAACTAGATTCTTGGTCATGACTTGAAGTGGGAGAAACCATGATATTCTGGCCAGGGCAAGTAGCTTCCTGGGAGAGTCTTTCCCTCCCCCTTTCCTGTTCTTCAGCATAAATAACCCAGGCCACAGCTTGCTCCCTTGGCATTAGCTAAAAGGGAATTTCCTAAAAGATCAAGTTCCTGGGAAATGTCCACCCTTTTTCTCTTTTGTCTTATGACAAAAGTGCTACTAATGGATTCCACTTGGGATGTTTGGTTGGGGGTTTCTGGGATCAGAACCAACCAGACCAAAACGTGGAGACAACCTTCCACTCCTCTGTGACAGTCTCAGCAGGCTGTCTGCCATCACTTATCCTTGTCATCCTTCCCCAGAGGGAGGGAGGGCATGACCAACTTTAAGGCTCTAGATTCAGAAATGAGGCACCCTGTGAACAACTTCTGGGAAGAGCCAAACCACCAGTCTCTGGGGAGACCCAGGACTTATTGGCAGTGGCATCAGGAGATGGTCTTGTCTTGTGGGTATTAAGTTCAGGCACATCTTATTCCTTGCCCTTAGACTCTGCTTTTCCCTGTGTTACCGACTGAGATTTCCTGGGTTCCATTTCCAGTCAGGATTTCCCAGCCTCAGCTTACCTCAGAGGGGGTGGGGCTTGACTGCCCTAGGTGCTTGGGGTCCCATCTTTAGACAGGGTCCTGAGACCTTAGCAGGCATAGCCCCCTACAACCCACGGAGGGCTAACTCTGAAGCCTGCTGACTTGCCCCACACTGAGCAGTCCTGAGAGATCTGGAAGGGCCTCTTCCAGGCTTGTGGAAGGGCCTTGTGTCACTCCCAGCAGTGAAGGAAGGGGCAGGGCAGGCAGGTGGGCAGGAGTGCAGCCTCGGCTCAGCTTCCCCTACCTGTGTCTTGAAAGGGAAGACGGAGGAACCCTGTCTCTGTGGTACCTGCCAGGACAGGAGCAGACTTGCTAAGTTCAGACGCTGGTCACACCACAGAGCAGGGAGCAGGAAGCACAGCTCACACCTGGCTGTTTACTTCTCCTGCTGGGAATAGCCCCTCCCTGGCCCACCCCTGTCTGAATGGCATACTGCACCCCTGGCCTGCTGTTGCATTTCTGCCTTCTCCTAGCCACAGAGCCCCCAGTTTCTGCTGATATTTGTGGAAGGTAGGGTCTCCCTTACCCTCCACCTGGAAAGTGAGAGGAAAAGATAGAAGTCTGGAAGCTTTCTATGCCAATAATGAACCTTAGCCCCCAGAGGTACCCTCAAGGAGGGGAACTGTGGCACCTGGAGTTTTTGTCATGATTTCTGGCCACAGAGGGAACCTTATTTCTTTAAATTGGGTCAAAGTCTTCCCTAAAGAGCCTCCCCTAACCTAGGACTTGCTGCAGGGAGCACCCTTTAATGCAAGGAATAGATACACCCAACCTCCAGGCAGTAGCAGCTTTCCTTTCCCTGTAAGAAAAATGTGTTTGATAAATGTGGTTATGGGGGCTTTTCTTTAGGACTACTATTTCCTACTGGCTATCCACAGCCCTCCACCCTGACCCTGCAAAACCCAACACATTTTAAGTAGTTTTCCTGGGATTTTCCCTGCAGATTCAATTATGGGAATCAGCATAAGAACCAAGTTGTGAAACCAGTGAATCCCCACTGCATGGGGTAAATACCTGCTGACAGATTTTCCTCCTGAGCATTCCTCCAATCCTAAGGTCCGCCCTTACCTGAGGCCGCTGCCATCTCAACTGCCGACACCTCGTCCTCCCTCCCTTCTTCCCCTCCCCTCCCCCACTCCCTTCCTCTCCTCTACCTCTTCCTCCTCATATTCACCAGCATAGAAGCTCTGCAGCTGGGTCTCTATAAAACTGAGGCCTCTACCAGTGAACTTACCCCCTCAGGTGCCAGGAATGTTTACAAGTGAAAGGTCTGAAAGTGGCCAGTCCCCATTCACCCCTCCCAGGTCAGCACACCCTCCCCTGCAGACAGTCCCAGGGTGCCTTCCCAGCCATCCTCAAGATCTGACCCATGGCCCTTTGATATTTTCTTTGGCATCTCCTGCCACATCTCACCATCAGTTTGCTCAGTGTGAAGTACTTTTCCCTCTTAAAAAAGGGAAAAAGCTTCTTTTCAAGGTCATGTTCTTCTTCCTTTTCCCCATAGCCACCCAAACCCAGCTAGGTTCAGTCGGTTACAATTGGCAGTGTCTTATTAAAATTTTTCTTAAAAACTGGCTTTAAAGCACACACATTGGGCCAGGTGCAATGGCTCACACCTGTAATCCTAGCACTCTGGGATTGCCTGAGCTCACAGGTTAGAGACCAGGCTGAGCCAGAGCAGAACAAGATCTCTTCTCTAAAAATAGCCTGGCATTGTGGTGGGTGCCTGTAGTCCCAGCTACTTGGGAAGCTGAGGCAAGAGAATTGTTCAAGCCCAAGAGTTTGAGGTTGCTGTGAACTGTAATGCCATGGCACCCTACTGAGGGAGACAAGTGAGACTCTCTCCAAAAAAATAAATAGGGTGGCGCTTGTGGCTCAGTGAATAGGGCGCTAGCCCCATATACCAAAGGGTGGCGGGTTTAAACCCAGCCCCAGCCAAACTACCACAAAAAAAATAGCCAGGCATTGTGGTGGGCGCCTGTAGTCCCAGCTACTCAGGAGGCTGAGGCAAGAGAATCAGCTAAGCCCAAGAGCTGGAGGTTTCTGTGAGCTGTGTGATGCCATGCTCTGTCTTTTAAAAAATAAATAAATAAGTAAATAAAGCACACACATTGTAGAAAAATAATCTTAAAAAGAAAAGAAAAGCGAAGGACATCCTGAAGTTTCTTCTAGAGAGAACCCCGTTTTTACTCTAGTATATTCTGTCCCATTAATAAGAGATATGGCCACATTCTATCACCCACTTTCCCCAGGTGCCCCCAGGCTATTCCCCACCAGCTGTCTGCTGCCAGCCCTGTTCCCAGGTCACCCTGCTCCAGCCCACCATTGTGCCCTACCTGTTTCTTGCATCAGGATCTGTCTGGTGTTGTAATCTGCCTCCACCCCCACAGAGCCATCTTTACCTCAATTCTGTTGTTCTTTTGAAGCCTGCTTTAGCTTAGTCACTTTTTTCCTAAAACCTCTTAAGTTTTATCTCCCCCACATACACACACACACACAAAATAACCCTAGAAAAACCCTTTCTCCTTTTGGTAGTGGGGAAACTGAGGTTCTTTATTTGTTGACCACCAAATGACTGTTTTCTCCCTCTAACATCTGAGGGTGTGCTGTTGTATCTTAGTCAAGGCACAGTGTCTGGGCACACAGGCCTGAGCCTGCTTTATAGGAAGGGGTCAATGAATGGGTGCCAGGACTACAAAGGTTAGAGGGAATCCCAAAAGCTGTTGACCCTCCATTGGGCAAGGCCAGGCTGGAGGGAATAGGAGCCCAAGGAGCTACCGAGCACCATGCACGAGGCAAGCAGTGGCTCACCAGCAAGCCAGCTCGGCTAAGTGACTCAAGCCTTTAGCACATGGGCAACTGCAGGGCCCCAACTGGTGGAGTTGGGTTACGGAAAGGCTGGGTCTTCCCACTCCAGGGCAGCCCTTCTGAGGGCACACCCAGCAGGCACCTGGCTCCCCCATGGTGTCTTCTCTGTGCCTACTGTGTAAGGCTACCTGGTCTGGTCAGCCATTTGCTGTTGTGCTAAAGAGCAGACTAGGTTCTATCCAGGGAAGATGCTGCTGGTGGGGGGCCCAGGTAGACTCTGTCCTCGGGGTTTTGCACTGTAGTATTTGGGTTCAAGAAGTCATTTGCTACGTGCTAAGTGTGATGCCCTCAGAAATGGTTCTGACTTCTGTCCTATGCAAGGACCTAGGGCTGTGCAAAGAGTCTGCTGCTGTTTCTTGGGCCTATGTGGCACTCTTGAGAGGGTGAGATGATAAGGCAGGGAAGCTGGGGCACAGAGGCCTTGGGCTAGTTCTGAGCTCCAGCCCTGTTCTCACCAGTGCCATCTTTAGAGCCTGCCTCTCCAACCCTTTCTTATCCTCAGACTGCCTCCCTCCTGATCCTAGATGTAAATAGTCCAAAGCAGACAGCAGGAGCTCTGAGTGGGGGAAGGGTCACCCACAGATAGTAGTTAGGGTGCCAGGGGTGGGCTGTCTTCCCCTGAGGAGACCCATCTGTCCTTGGGATGCTCCCATTCTCATTTTCTCTGAATAGCTGGCAAATATCTCATAAATGAATGGGTGAAGCAGTGTCCAGGGTATCCTGGGTCAAATCATGTCATCCAGATGAAATTGGCCTATGTTTTGTTTACCTCTGAGAGTGCCCAGTGGGCAAGAATGAGGGTGGAGTTGGTGGGTAATGTATACCTCAGCCCAAACCATTTCCCATTGCTCCCCACTCCTCACCTGCTTCCTGTCAGGAGGTATGACTGTGTTTATGTAAATGGCACCCTGCTGAGGGACAAGCAGAATACAGGAACTGTGCACCCAAGGCCAGAGGGGCTCCCTTTACCATTTGCAGAGTTGCTGTGGGGGGATAGCAGTGCTTTGGTGGCAGTGGCCCTGGGTGTGGGCACCTTAGGGAACAGAGATTGTCCAGAGCATCAGAGGGCACAGCTTCTCTCCTCAGAGGGCTTTCTCTACCAGAGAGCCCCAGGACAAGGCTGAAGGATAATGTGGGTTTCTGGATGGCAAAGATTTCTTCTTTTTCTGAAGGAAGGGAAAACAGTACATCAGAGGGAAATCTAACAGAGCCTGGGGGCATGTCCAGCTCTGAGAGAGTGGGCTCTAGAGCCTTCCTCACCTGGACCTCCCTGAAATTGGAAGTTGAGTGATGGGCTGAATCCTCACCCTGGGGGCCACTGGACTGAGAGCAAGAAGTATGCAGGTGAAGGAGTAGACACTGCTGCTTAGGGTGGGATTAAGGAAGTGGCTCTCTGCCCTTGCTGTGCTCTCTTTCCAGGCCTGCTACATGTGCCACAGCCTTCTGACACTGGCTGGGGTGGTGGTCAGTTGCCAGGACATTACTTCAGACCAGTGGGTGAGTCTTCCAAGAGGCTGGGGTGGGGCGGGGATGGAGGGACTTGGTTTTCTCCACCAAGCAGCCAGGCTGGAACCCAGCCCACTGTCAGGAGCTGCAAAGAGGAGGAGGCTGAGAAAGAGGCCAGTCTAGAGAGCCATGGCCTCTGCCTCCCCACTGGGTCCCATGAACTGTTCCCCAGGGACACTGACCCATGCCCCTGCTGTTGCACTGGCCTTTTCTTCCTTTTCTTGTCCAGTTTCTGAGTAGTCTCTCAAACGAGCCCCTCCCTTTTTCTGACTTAGTTTTCTTCTGACCCCGTTTGGATGTGCCCAGCATGCCGCACCCTCCCCCATAGCCTTGCCCTGTCCTTCTATAGGGTGAGCTGCAGCTGCTCTGCATGCAGTTGGACCACCACATCAGCACCCACATCCGGGAGAGCCCCCAGGCCATGCACCGCACCAGACTCAAAGACTTGGCTGCCCAGACCTACATCCGTTGGCAGGAGCTGCTGGCCCACTACCAGCCCCAGGTGGTGTCCCTGAAGCCCCCAGACCTTGGAGAGGAGGGCTGGCCAATGCCAGCGGCCTGTCCACCCCCACGGCAGCTGCTGAACCCAGCCTGGACATGGTTTGAGAGGGTGATGTGAGGGCAAGTGCCTAAGGGACCTTCAAGAAGCCAATGGCCAGAGTGGGGCTGGGGGCTGAGGGACACAGAGAAGCCTACTCCTGAGCAAATACAAGGAAAAACAGTCCCAGAGAGGCTGTTTATCATGAGCAGTGCCAGGAAGGGGCACCAGAGGCACCAGCTGTCCACTCTCTGCCCACTTGTCCTGCAGGCCTGAGGGTGGCTCCCTCTCTATTAGGAGAAATGCTGTCCTGCTCTTCTCTACTCTAATGGATAATATTCATAGCCAACATTGAATGAAGAGTTGGTTCTATGTGAATTCCCTTAGAAAACCCCCCATGAGGCCAGTTGTTAGGATCCCATTTTACAGGTAAGCAAATTAACCAGAGGCCCTGGAAGGTTAGAAATTGTTGTCCCATCATGAAGGCAGCTTGTGTAGATGTCAGAATCATGGCCCAGAACCAACCTGACTCCCAAGCCTGCTGACCTTGCCACAGTCCAACCCAACCAGTCCAGTACCAACCTGCTTTGGTACCCTCCCTTTCTCTCAGTCTCTCCAAAAAGTAGAACCCACTGGGATGGCTTGGAGACTCTTTCCTTCTTGAGCCCCCAACCCTTGATGGAGATGAGCAGGGTCACGTCTCCAGCCCCAGTGTTCTTCAGCTGTCAACTTGCTTCTCCTCTGACTCCTCTCTTCCTTCCTTTGTAACCTCTGACTTGTGGCTGACACATTGGCCACAGGCTGTGGCTTGGGTCTCAGATTTCGCAAGTCTCTGAGAAAACTCTGAAGAGCAAACCTCACCCTCAATCCCCAAAGAACTAGATCACACTAGTCTCTGGTGGGAAACAGTATGTTTGTCCTTAAAAGAAAGAAAAGTGATTCGTGGCTTGGGTTTGGGGGAGTAGCTGCCACCTTCCTTTTATACTCCCTGTGCCTGTAGGCAGTGAGTAGAGGAGCCCTGGCAGACCATTCCTATAGTCAAGTGGCCTGTTGACCTGCTTGCTGTGTCCTTGCCTGGACTATGAGCCCCAGGAGTGTTGCTCATTCAGCACCTGGCATGAGGGAGACCTGTGATGAGTGTTGAGTGGACTCTGCAAATTCAGGGAGTTTCAGGGCATTGGGCAGTCCTAGAGCCTAGGCTATCACAGCCTGTTTCTCCTTGCCACAGGCCCAGTACTTCAGCCCCTGGAAAGACATCTAAAGGAGCTGAATTGGGGTAGCCCAGGACTCTTGACTTCAGCAGAAAGTGACCAGGGCTCAGGGAACTGGAGGAAGCAAAGAATCAAGACCAACGGGGGTCTAGATGCTGACCAGCCTGGTAAAGCAAGACCCTGCCTCCACCATTGCCCCTGCCCCCACTCTGACAGGGTTTGCCTCTCCCTGCTATGTCCACCCTCAGCTGTCTCCCCTCCCAGCCATCTCCTCTTCCCTAAGGCTTTTGTCTTCATAGCTCTGGTTTCCCTGGGCCCTCAGAGGCCTCAGTCCTCCCCACCCTCTTTCCTCTCTCTCTGTCACTAATGTGAGGTTTCTTTGTGCACATTAAAGTCTTATTTCAGCATCAGTGGTTTAGAAGACTTCCTTCAATCCTTGTCCTGAGGGTTGGTACCCAGCGTCTAGTCTCCTGATGCCTCTGCTTATATCCTGCTGAGTTCTCACCTCTGATAGAGTTACATGACTGCAGCCTGTGCTCTGCCCCACAACTGAGGACTGGAGGGCTGTTTGCAAATCTCTAGGGAGGAGCAGTCATCCCTGTGGTGCTCCCCTTATCCCTGTGGCCTGAGAGCTGTCAGAAATCCAAGGATGGGGAACATTTGTTTGTACCCAGTCTGAGACCACTCCTTCCCCTCCCCGTCCCTGCTGGGGAGAATACACTGAGTGCGATGGTGGATCAGGGCTGTAATTACCCTTAATTCAATTTATTGCTAAGCTCTGAAATCAACTCCCCAGACTCAGAAATGAGGGCGGGTACAAAAAACAGTTCTGGATACTGCTCTTGCTTCCTCTCAGAATTGCCCCAGATCAGTTCATGAGACCTGGTTACTAATGGGGTACTGAGTATCTTTGACCTGAATCCCTTGAGAAGTGAGTGGGCCTTTTGTACTCCCAGGAGACCCCTAGATATCAACTTTGCCTTCTTTTTCAACCCTGAGAATCCAGATCTAGTCTCTGGCTCCTCCTGACTATTTCTGGGTTGGAATGGGGTTTTGCAAGGGGCAAAAAAGATACAGGAAGTAGCAGAAGATTCTTCCTGCCAAATTGGCCTGTAGGTACTCATCAACTCTGGGTGTCTTATCTACTTATTAGGAGAGATGATCTACTCCCCCCAAATAGAGAACTTTCAGGCCAAGTGGCTCAATGTGCAGACCCAATGTGGAGCTCATTACTTCCTGGGCCCACTTCTGACATAGTTGCCTCCTGTACTGGGTCCCCAGATGCTAAGAGTAGAGGACTTCGGCTTGGCGCCTGTGGCTCAAGTGGCTAAGGTGCCAGCTACATACACCTAAGGTGGCGGGTTTGAATCCAACCCCGGCCGCCAAACAACGACAGCTGCAACCAAAAAATAGCCAGGCGTTGTAGCAGGCACCTGTGGTCCCAGATACTTGGGAGGTGGAAGCAGGTGACTCGCCTGAGCCCAGGAGTTGGAGGTTGCTGTGAGCTGTGATGCCATAGCACTCTACCCAGGCGGACAGCTTGAGGCTCTGTCTCAAAAAAAAAAAAAGTAGAAGACTTCTATTATTCAGAGGGCATGGGCAACCCACATGGCACAATTCTGGGTACCACACAGGGCATCTTTCTGCCTTGCAGCCTTTGCCAAGTGAGAGGTGGAGGAAACCCTAGGCCAGGGTGACTTGGATGCCCAAGCAACTTGACTGAGAGTTCCAGTTTCTTTTCCTGGCTATGTCACCTGTCCCCTTGGCCAGGGCACCACTGAAGCCCAGCAGTAGCCGCTCAGCCTCAGATCCTCTGATAAATAGCAGGGCACCTAGTGAGCCAGCCTTCTTCATCCTCCTTCAGGGCACCCCTGCTTCTGGCACTGCACATCCTGATAGTTAATCCTCAGCTATTCATTTGCTCTGGAAACCTGGAAATCACCTTTGAAATTTCCCTTCTTTGTTCTTACTGCCAAGGGCAAAGAGGGAATAGGGAAAGCCCTAGAGGCTGAACTGCTGAACTAGGGAGTTTCCTGTTCTCAAAGTTGCCCCTACCTGGCTCTGAGAAAGGGACTGAGTATAGACATCTGGAGCCCTCCTGCCCCAGTCCTGGCTTGTGTACACTGGTTCCCTCTCCCCTGTTCCCCAACATACTCTTCCCATGAGAGAAATAGACACCAAGGGGAGAAGAGGTGTCAGTGACAACTCAGTCCCTCCAGAGACCTGGCTGTAACCTGAGCAGAGGTGTGCGCTGTGAGGTCACCCAAGGGCGTATACTATCCCCTGGGACATGTAATGGGCCCTCTCAGGGACTGGCTGGGAGCTGACCAGATCTTTTAAAACTAGTCTGTGATCAGTTAGATTCAGCTTCCTCAGGGCCAAGAATTCCACAGTGGTGCTGGCAGTTTTACCACTTGTCCTTCAGGTCTTTGACCTTCCCAGACTCCTAGCCCCTGGGAAAAGGCTGGGGATATCCTGATAGGAGCCACTGGAAAAGCAGCATCCGGGGCTGTGATGACGGATGTTTTCCTGCTTCCTTTTGGCAACGGTGGCAGGGAGGGGCTGGGAAGGGAAAGACTTCCCAGGTGGACACCTTTGATAACTTTCCTTTTGGAGGAAGTTGAGAGGGAGAGTCTTTTTCCTATGTCCCCAGTCACCTCAGTCCCCAGGCCCACAGAAAGACCCTTAAAGGATTGCTGACCCAAGCCTTCTCAATGCCCCATCTTCGGGTTGAAAGCAGCTCTTGATGCCTTGGAGATCAACCAGTAGGAGCTGCTTGGTTGACCTTAGACCCCGGTGACCCCCTGGGCCTTCCTCCTGCTAGAAACCTGCTACCAAAGAGCTGGCAGGTGAATAGCTCAAATTAAAGGTGGCATAGTGGTAGGCAGCGGGGGGCAGCTTACTTCTCTAGTAACACTCCTGGGCCACTCTGAGGCCAGCCTGAGCTGCCAGTGAAGAGTGTTGGGAGGCATCTAGCACATCTCTCTTTTGTTGACTTGGCCACAAGCACTTGAACGAATGGAGGGTCTGTCAAGGCCTCAGGGTGGACACCTCTCATAAGCTATGTATGTCAAGCACACCCCAGAGAGACTAGCCAGGTACATAAGCCTTTCTCTCCCAAGGCCCACCCCTTATACCTGTATTAGGAAGTTTTTCCCTTAATTGAAGACCCAAGAATCTCATTTTTGTGTCAGTCGTGCTTTTAAAAGTATGAATTGTGAGCAAGTAGTCATGCAGGAAACTATCCTCTGCCCATTCACCCACGGAAAAGGCCAGCGCTGAGAACGAACAGAATAGAGCAGGAAATGCACCAAGGTGGAAAAGGGAGGGGAGCTGGAACCTGATCTCTAAGGAGCATTTGGGAGGGAGGGCTTCATGCAGTCTGTCAGTTGGGGTGTGGGTGGGTTCTACATCCCTGGCCCTCCAGGAACCCAGATGTTTGCCACTGACATACACAAGAAAGACTGTGCCTTCCAGTGAAACCAAACCACCCTTTGAAACTTTCCACTGGGGCCACACTGGAGGTAGAGCCAGGGAGCTCAGGTCTCTCCCTGGTAACCCTCACACTTAGAGGCTGGGGCCAAGCCTTCAAGGTGAGGAAAGACAGCAGGAATTGAAGCACTGTCAGGATATATAGTGACTTCAAGGAAAAAAAGAATTGGGAATCCCAAGACCTGATTTAAAATCCTGACCTTTCTTATTATGTAGGAGACTTAGGGCCAGTTGCTTAAACTTTCTGAGACTCATCTATAAAAGGAGAAAAAGGGTGGTCGTGAGGGTAGTGAGAAAATGTATGTGAAGGCAGGTTACAAAGTCTAAAACACAGAACAAATGGAGGCCCACTGGCTGGACAAAGTGGCTCACACCTGTAATCTAGCACTTAGGGAGGCTTCAGTAGAATTTCTTGAGGTCAGCCTGTCTCTACAAAAAAAATCAAAGAATTAGCTGGACATAGTGGCAGGTGCCCTGTAGTCCCATCCACTTGGGAAGGTGAGGCAGGAGAAGCTCTTGTGCCCAGAGTGAGCTATGATGATGGTACTGCATCCTAGCCAGGGTAACAGGAAGACCGTCTCCAAAAAAAAAAAAAAAAAGCATTTGCATATCAGTTTATCCCCACTTAAACAGACACAGGGGTCAGCCCATCTTCTCTCTTCCCTGTCAGCTGAAGCCAGGACCTTCCCTGCCCACCCCAGGATAATTGTTATCTGTAGCATCTTCAAGGCCACAGCTTTTTTTTTTTCCCTGGTAGAAAGGAGTTGGGAAATGTGGCTTTGGCCAGCAAGGGAGAAGGAGCCTTTATGTGTACTAGCAAAGGCCCAATTGTTACTGAAACCAAACTGGGCTGCTTTTCTTCAATTATCTCTACTACTCTTCTGGTCTCCACTTTTCAGATGCCAAGTTTTAAACCAGAACAAAAGCTGTTGTCGGGACTGATTTATAATCCAGATCTGCTGACAGGGCCTAAAGTGTTCCTCCCTCCAGGACTGCACCCTGGCTTAAAGTTACCATCAAAGCCTCAGGTCCTTGGGTCCCTTCACCCCTGCCCTTTGCCCCTAGCCAGGAGATGGCATCTGTTTCTAAGTGCCCCTTGTGGTGTCCTCCCTGGGGCTTTCTGTCCATTTGCCCAGCTCCCAGGACCAGCTGGCAGGAAGGAGGGCACCCCAGCACCGCCCAGAAGACTAGAGCTGCAAGTTACTTCTAGGAGTGGCTGTGGGCGGAGGCTGGCGGTTCTGAAGGTGGTGGTGCTCCAGCGTGGCTCCCCTAGCCCCTTTCATCTGAACATTAGGGTTTCTACAGCTTGTTAATCAGCCTTCCAGTGGCACCAGGAGTCATTTCCTGGGGCTAGGCTCTGCCCAGGGCATGAGAAACAGGAGCAGACTGTCTTCGGAGACCTGAGGGTCTTCCTGGCTGGTGAGGCTAGTCTGAGGGTAGGGACAAGTGGGCGTTGGACCCAAGAAGGCAGAATTTGGAGGCACAAGACAGACTTCTGTGGTCCACCTAGAAGAGAAGCCTCGGTTTCTCCAACCCTCCTCCCTCGGATAATCGTTCCAGTAACTGGAGCGTCGGAAGCCCCTCAGCCCGATTCCCCGTAGGTCTAGCGGGGACACTTCGGAAAAACCTGGTGAGTCCGATTCAGCAGTGGCAATGCCTCGCGTCCCTCCTCTGCCCCACCTCCCTCCAGGATCTGTGGCGCAGACAGGGACTCGGAGGCGCTAGGCGGCTGGGCACCGGGAGGGACCGAGGCCCTAGCCCCGGGCAAAGAACAGGCGGGTCGGCGGGTCGCAGCCCCCTACTGGGTTGGCCTTAGTGTCCCGCCCCCGGCCTCCGCTCGACAACTCCCCCCGCCTGACGTCAGGGGGGAGGGGGCGGAGAACCGCGATTGCGGTGGAGAAAGAGCCGGCGCCCGCCGTGGTGGCGCGGGGAGCCTGAGACCAGGGCCGCCGAGCCGAGTCGGACAAGGGCTAGTGGCGGAGGGACAGCGGAGGGCTGGCGGGCGCGCGCGGGCGGGCGGCGGCGCGAGAACGGGGGCGAACCGCGGTCGGTGGCGAACGCGAGGGCGGCGCCCAGGCATTCTAGCTGCGCTCAAGAGGTGAGTGAGGCTGGGCTTGCATGGACCCGGGACCGCGGGGCTCCGGAGCCGCTGCTTTGTCCCTGTGCTCGGGCAAGGGGCTGCCGCACGCGCAAGGGATCGAGTCTAGGGGCGCAGGGAGGGGCTGTGGTGGAGACAGCTGTCCGCCGGAGAGCCTTCCTACCTCCCGCGGGCTGCCTCGCGGGGGTTCGGAAGCGGTGCGTGCAGTGCCTGCGGCCCCTGGGGCTGGAGGGGCGGGTCGGTGAGGGGTTCCAGGGTTCCTCCTACTGTCCGGTCTACGACCGGGATTTTCGCCAGACTCCTTAACTGTCCTGGGCTCCCCCACTGCCGACGGAAAGTTTGGGGCGGGCTTGGACGGAGGCCGATGTTGTGGGATTGGATTTCCCTGCCGCGGCCCCCCGCCCCCCCCCCGTTCTGCTGGGGAGGCGGGTTGTCCCGGAAAGCCAGGCCCCTGGCCAGAGCCGGACCGCTGTGACCCGGCTGGAGCGTTCGTTCTGCAGCCGCGGAAGGGCCGCCGTCTACTGCCTGCCGCTCGGGGCGGGCAAGGGTGCAGGGTACACCACCTGGACCCCGCACTCCTCGGCCTCCACCGCCTTGGCCGCTGGTTTCCCCGCGCTGGGAGGAGCTGGGGGTGGGGGCACCGCTGCGCGGGCGGATCCTCAAAGCGCGCCTCGGGGTTCGGCCTGGGGCTTGGGGTAAGGAGCTAAGAGAGAGCTGGGGGGGTATTGGGGGGCTGGTCGCGGGCGAACGCAGCTCCAGTCCCCCTCCTTCCCGCGCTGGGGTTCTGGGCCGACAGGGGGCGTCCGCAGGCTGGGCTCCGCCACGCTCCCAGCGCCGGCGCTTTGTTTGCATTCAAATCCCCAGAGCTGGGGGAGGGGAGAACGGGGGGGTACCCCGAACGGGGTCTTGGAGTAGACCCTTTGTTTGGGGGTGAGGAGGGTCCCCACTTCTACGTCTCGGTACCCAGCATGGGAGGGCTGGAGCAGCAGAAATCAAATCCGATGGTCTGCCAGGGTCCTTGGGGCGTAATCCCTGAGTTGGGAAGGTTGGTCAGACCTGGGGGAGCGCAGCGGGCGCTGGCTGTGCGTGATGTGTTCCCCCGCGGTCCAAGAGGAACCCCCCCCTCCCCCGGCTCATCAACCCCGCCCCGCCTGCCAGCGCTGCCGGGATATCCCTGGTTAGACCCAAGCCTGCTCTGTTATCCCACCGCCTGTCAGCCTGAGGGCTAGTGTCTCCTAGAAGGCTATGCAAGGAACAGGATGAGGCCCTGGTCATTTCCACGCCCATCCCACCCACTTCCTGCCTCCCTCTTGGGCAACAAAGGGGCCTCGGGAAGCGGGGCCCCATCAGCTCTTGGCCCCCCTCCCACCCCTGCCCTGCTGATGTGGAACGGGGTTCAGGCTCTGCCTGGCTATTGTCTGCACTGGGGGAGGAGTGGGCTGAGGCCTGGACCTGGCTTTCAGCCTAATGCATCAAGACCCCATGGGGGCTTTCCCTACTGCTTCCCCACCGCGTGCCTCCTCACCCCGCTAAGGGGTTCACCTCCTAGAATTAGGTCTTAGGGCTGCCAGAGCCCCAGTGGATGCAGGTCTTGTTTCCTGAGAGGTTCTTTTAAGGAACTCGCAAATCTATTAGGTTGAGTGTGTGTGGGGTCTCCTCTTTATTTTTTGAAAACCACTTCCTGTTGAGAGGCAGAGGCGGAGGCCTAGAGGTCTGGGAGGGCATATGGAGTTTGTCCACACCTCCCGCTGACTCAGCTCCGCCCTCCCTTGGGGGAGACCCCAGTGCTCTTTAGCAGGGGCTAAGGCCAGGTGTGAGGCAGTAGGTCCTCCCCCAAAGGGAGTGACTGGGACAGTTCCAGGGGATCCTGGAAAGGCCTAATCAAGTGTTTTGTCCCCTCATCTCTGGGTCTGGGCTCCCTCTGGTTTATTTTCTCTGGCTGTGATTCTGACCATTTCTTTTCCCTCAGCAGGCAGCTGGCCTGGAGTGTAGAGCCCGGCCTGTGTCATGGCCCCACATTGGGCTGTCTGGCTGCTGGCAGTGGGACTGTGGGGCCTGGGCATTGGGGCTGAGGTGTGGTGGAACCTTGTGCCTCGGAAGACAGTATCTTCTGGGGGTGAGTGCCTGGAGTCCTGGGGAGAAATCTCTGTGGGAGGTAGGAGGGACAGCAGGGGAAGAGGGCCTCTCAGCAAGTGCAAGAGCAGGCTGCTAAGGAATTGTCCCCAATAACATGCCAGCTTTATTCTGCTGTGTGTGACCCCAGGGGTCCAGAATGTGTAATACAGATCAGGACCTGGGATTTGGCTTCTCCTCACACTTAGGAGGCTCTGGGAGAGCTCTTACCAATGCCCCAGCCCAGACTGGCTGCTCAGGTATACAAGGGAGAGAGGCCATTCTGCATGCCTCACTTCTTGAATTGTCACTAATGCTGGGAGCCTAGAGAAAGAAACCTGAACCAGGGTGGTGTAAACTGAAGCTCTGTTCCTCTCAGTCTTTCTAGCTTTGTATCTCCAGGATTCCCTTTATCAACCCTAATACTGCTCCAGTATTCATGCCATCTGGATGGGTATGTGTATGTGCACATGCTTGCATTGAGGGACAGAGGGGATGGACCTGGCAGCCCTCCTTGTGCACACACACCTGTATAAAGTGGTGATGTCAGGTGTTTGTATCAACTGCGTGCTCTAGGGACTTGGGATGAGCTCACCTCCCACAGGCTCCACTCAGGTGCTACTGCCATGCCAGCCTGTGTCTAGTCCATCCTTGCCTCAAAACATTAAGGCTGGTTTGGAGGGACTCTCAGCACAAGTAGAGAGCTATTTGGGGGGTAGCATAGGAATCACATGACTTTATGAATGTTGTAGTGCCCTAGCTTCCCAGGCCCCAGCAGACTTCAGTGCCATCTCCGGTCTCTGAGTCTCTAGTTTCCCCTGACCTCTCTGGCCTGGACCCTCAGCCTTGAGTCTTTCCCCTCCTGTTCTCCCTGCCTCTCCTAGTAGCCAGCTGTGCTTGCATCTTTGGCAGCCTGGATTTGGGCCCTTTGTGGGTAGTGTTTCCTGAGGCAAAGAGTACACATAGCTGTTCTATACCTCCTGCCCTGGTGAATGGGTGGCCAGGGCCTGGCTGGCTCCTGATGTAGACAGTGAGCAGCAGAGCAAAAAAAAGAAGCAGTAGCCAAGGAAGTTGGGGTGTGGGGAGGTACCCAGCCCTGCAGCCGGAGGTACCATTGACCCTGACAGCAAGAGCCATCAGTATGATGGCTTCCTCTGGCCGGAAGCTGTGGCTGAGAGATCCTTCCTTCCTTTTCAGCAGCCTGGATTTGCCTCCCCCCAGGCTAGGGAAGGCTAAGGAGGCCTGGGTGGAGCTGTCAGAGCAAAAGGCTGTCTGAAAATGCCCTCTGTTGCCAGTCAGGAGACTTGGCTGGCTTCTGCTGTGGTGTCTCATGTGGGTAACTGGGGGGATTAGGCCTAGAAGACCAGTGGATAGAGGAACACTGACTCTCAGAGGCCCCTGTTCAACAACAGCCCTGCTCACCCCACCTTGTCCTTGTCCCTGCAGAGCTGGCTACAGTGGTACGACGGTTTTCCCAAACGGGCATCCAGGACTTCCTGACTCTGACCCTGACGGAGCAGACTGGGCTTCTGTACGTGGGGGCCCGTGAGGCCCTGTTTGCCTTCAGTGTGGAGGCTCTGGAGCTGCAAGGAGTGGTGAGAGGTGGGGCAGTGGGAGGCACAGAGGCCTAGGAGGTGGGGCAGGGTCCAGAGGTGCTTTACTTGGTCAGGCTGTCCCTCCGCCCAGCTGCCCCTGTGGAAGTCTTAGTTAGCTTCTGAGGCCCAATCTCATCAGGATTAGCAAGCTGCTTTTCTCTCCTGTAGCACTTACTGTGTGGTGGGACTGTTTAAGGCTTCTGTTCTCTACTGAAAGAAGCCCCCAGAGAATGGGGACAATGTCTTTGCACTGAGTGTCTGCCATATTGCTGCCACAGGCAGTGCTTGTGACACACACATGGTACATACCTGTGACATTGCTGATGTCCTCCTCTCTGTTCCCAGATCTCCTGGGAGGCCCCAGCAGAGAAGAAGACTGAGTGTATCCAGAAAGGGAAGAGTAACCAGGTGGGTGCTTGGGCCCTGATCACCTGCTGGATTTCACAGTGCAGATGTACCTTGTCCCAGTGCTGTCTCTGTCCTAGTTGGGCCTTCATACTGTCACTAACTAGATACCTTTCTGTCCCAGACGGAGTGCTTCAACTTCATACGTTTCCTGCAGCCCTACAACACCTCCCACCTGTATGTCTGTGGCACCTATGCCTTCCAGCCCAAGTGCACCTACATCGTGAGTGCTATTCCTTCTCCCTCACTGACCACCCTTCTCACTTTGCTCTGGACTACAAGCCCTGAGGGGCTCTGCCTTTGTGCTACTGCTTCTCATCACCTCTCCCTGCCCTTAGGACAAGCTCACCTTCACTTTGGAGCGTGGAGAATTTGAGGATGGGAAGGGAAAGTGTCCCTATGACCCAGCTAAGGGCCATACTGGCCTCCTTGTAGGTGAGTGACTGCTCCCAATGTAGGCTGGATAAGTCTGTGGGGCTTGAGTATGTTTCCACCTCACTTCTGGCCTGGCTGACCCTCTCTCCTGTAGATGGTGAGCTGTACTCAGCCACGCTCAACAACTTCCTGGGCACGGAGCCTGTTATCCTGCGTAACATGGGGCCCCACCACTCCATGAAGACAGAGTACTTGGCCTTCTGGCTCAACGGTGAGTCCCAAGGCACTGGCATGAAGCATGGGCATGGGACAGCAGTGGGTGGAAGTCTGGGAGGGGGCCAACGCCTCACCGCTGACCATCCTCCCTTTCCCACAGAACCTCATTTTGTAGGCTCTGCCTATATACCTGAGAGTGTGGGGAGCTTCATAGGGGATGATGACAAAATCTACTTCTTCTTCAGTGAGCGGGCAGTAGAGTATGACTGCTATGCCGAGCAGGTGGTGGCTCGTGTGGCCCGTGTCTGCAAGGTACTGAGTCCCATAGTGGTGGGTCCTGGGAGCCCTGCCACTTGGTGAAACTGACCAGTATTGTCCCCTTGCCATCTGTCAGGGTGACATGGGGGGCGCACGGACACTTCAGAGGAAGTGGACCACGTTCCTAAAGGCGCGACTGGTGTGCTCTGCCCCCGACTGGCAGCTCTACTTCAACCAGCTGCAGGCAATGCACACCCTACAGGACACTTCCTGGCACAACACCACCTTCTTTGGGGTTTTTCGGGCACGATGGTGAGTTGACTAGGGAGCCTTGGAGGCAGGGAGGATTGAGTGTTCAGGTTAGGGATGGTGTGTGGAGGTGAGAGCTAGACTAGGCCTCTACGGGAGGTTCAGTTGGTCAGTTATCTAGAAGCCAAGGAGAATGCTGGGTACCTGCCCCTTCCAGAGCTCTCTGTGGAGGTGGGCAGGGCCCTACCCTGGCGTGGTACTTTGGTGCTGCCAGTGCATTCTTGTGCCTATGACTGCATTGCGCTAGGCCCTGCCATTGTGCTACTTGCCTAGAGCTGGAGTGAGATGGGTTAAGATGGGTACCTGAACCTCGTGGTTCCCTTCTCTGCATCAGGGGTGATGTGGACCTATCTGCAGTCTGTGAGTACCAGTTGGAAGAGATCCGGCGCGTGTTCGAGGGTCCCTACAAGGAATACCGAGAGCAAGCCCAGAAGTGGGGCCGCTATACTGACCCAGTACCCAGCCCTCGGCCTGGCTCGGTGAGTCCTGGGGGAGGACTGTGTTCCCACCCTCAGCTCCAGCGCCATTCCTGCCTGGCTGATAGCTCTCCTCCCCACCTCCCTGCTCCCAGTGTATCAACAACTGGCACCGACGCCATGGCTACACCAGTTCTCTGGAGCTGCCTGATAATACCCTCAACTTCATCAAGAAGCACCCACTAATGGAGGAGCAGGTGGGACCTCGGTGGGGCCGCCCCCTACTTGTGAAGAAGGACACTAACTTCACCCATTTGGTGGCCAGCCGGGTCACAGGGCTTGATGGAGCCACCTATACAGTGTTGTTCATTGGCACAGGTGGGTGCATGGCTGTGTGGGCACGGTTGCTAGCAGCTGGCCAGAGGCCATTGTGCCTAGAGCCACAAGATCTGGAGGTGCCATGGCCCCCATTTACACCTTTCTTCTCCACTCCTGCAGGAGATGGCTGGCTGCTGAAAGCTGTGAGCCTTGGGCCCTGGGTCCACCTGATTGAGGAGCTGCAGGTGTTTGACCAGGAGCCAGTGGAAAGCCTGGTGCTGTCTCAGAGCAAGGTAGGAAGTCTGGCCCCACATACCATTGTCCTTAGCACCATCCTGTCTTACTCCCTCTGTCTGCCTTTTTTGGTTGGGCTTATGTGCTTGGCCAGTGCAGAGGTAGGGATAGTAGGAACAGGTACATGCACCCAGGCACACCTTTCTCAGTTTGAGGTGGGTTCCTAGAAATAAGCATGATGAAGTAACATGATTAGCACTGCACAGGACTGTTACACGTAGCCGGGTCCTCAGGACTACATTCCCAGAGTCAGGCTTTGGCAACTGCTTTTCAGACCCCTCCCAGCTGTGCTGTGACTCTGGCTGTATCTCTCCTGATCATGTTGCTGTTGGGCAGACCACCCAGACAGCAAGATGTTTATGATGCCTACACGATGTTAGTTTCCTGCCAGCCCCCAGTTGTTCTCTGGTCCCAACCCGCCACTTCTTGACTGTTTCCCAGAATGCATGCATTTTACCTTACGCAATACTCTTTCCTGGCATGTTTGCAGCACCCCTGAACTTTGATTTGTTTGCCTTTTGCCAACTATTGTGATTCAAAATTGTTCCCCAGAACATAGAATAATGGCAGAAAGTGCATGGCTGAATAAACACAAATTAATATTCACCATTCAAACCAAGGAAAATACCTTGAGAAAAATGTATTTCCTGCACTGTGTATGCAAGTGTGATTACACATCCAGCCTCATGCTTCTGTTGTCCCTTTTAATAAGGTCATGTCTGTAAGGTACTTAGGATTGGGTCTGGCTTATATAAGCCCTCAGTGAGTTCTTTGGCTCTTACATTTCCCTTTTCAAGACTGTAGCCTGCCATCTTCCTCCCTCTGGCACCTTTGTCCCTGTATACCTGTAGGGGTCCAGGATCCCCCCATGGTGTGTCCTGGTCTAGCTACTGCCCACTGGTGTGGCCCTGACTGACATTTCTAGGCCCCGATTCTCTTGCAGAAGCTGCTCTTTGCTGGCTCCCGCTCTCAGCTAGTCCAGCTGCCACTAGCAGACTGCATAAAGTACCGCTCCTGTGCAGATTGTGTCCTTGCCCGGGACCCTTACTGTGCCTGGAGCGTCAACACTAGCCGGTGTGTGGCTGTGGGTGGCCACTCTGGGTGAGTTGGGCTCTGCACAGGCTGGGACCAAGAGGGAGGGCAAGGTGGTTGGAGCTCAGCTGATGACATTCCCGGCATCCCTACCAGATCCCTCCTGATCCAGCATGTGACAATCTCAGACACCTCAGGCATTTGTAACCTCCGTGGCAGTAAGAAAGGTGAGCTATCTGTTTTGTCCCCCTCCCATTGAGATGAGCCCCGGAACCAGCTGTGAGGTTCCTGTACTCACTCTGTTCTTTCTTTCTCTGTTGCTACAGTCAGGCCCACTCCTAAAAACATCACAGTGGTGGCAGGCACAGACCTGGTGCTGCCCTGCCGCCTCTCCTCCAACCTAGCCCATGCCCGCTGGACCTTTGGGGGCCGGGACCTGCCTGCTGAACAGCCTGGCTCCTTCCTCTATGATGCCCGGCTCCAGGCCCTGGTGGTGATGGCTGCCCAGCCCCGTCATGCTGGGGCCTACCACTGCTTTTCAGAGGAGCAGGGGGCACGACTAGCTGCTGAAGGCTACCTTGTGGCTGTAGTGGCAGGCCCATCAGTGACTCTGGAGGCCCGGGCCCCCCTGGAAAACCTAGGGCTGGTGTGGCTGGCAGTGGTGGCCCTGGGGGCTGTGTGCCTGGTACTACTGCTGCTTGTTTTGTCCTTGCGTCGGCGGCTGCGGGAAGAGCTGGAGAAAGGAGCCAAGGCAGCTGAGAGGACCCTTGTATACCCTCTGGAGCTGCCCAAGGAACCCACCAGTCCCCCCTTCCGACCTGGCCCAGAAACAGATGAGAAACTTTGGGATCCTGTTGGCTACTACTATTCGGATGGCTCCCTTAAGATTGTGCCTGGACACGCCCGGTGCCAGCCTGCAGGGGGGCCCCCTTCTCCGCCTCCTGGCATCCCAGGCCAGCCCCTGCCTTCTCCAACTCGGCTTCACCTGGGGGGCAGCCGGAACTCAAACGCCAATGGTTATGTGCGCTTGCAGCTAGGAGGGGACGACCGGGGAGGGCTTGGGCACCCCCTGCCTGAGCTCGCTGATGAATTGAGACGTAAACTGCAGCAGCGCCAGCCACTGCCGGACTCCAACCCTGAGGAGTCCTCGGTATGAGGGGGAAGCCCCCACCGCATTGGCGGGGGAGGGGGCAGCATGGGAGGTGCAGCTCCTACTTTTGCACAGGCATCAGCTACCTCAGGGACATGGCATGGGCACCTGCTCTACCTGGGACAGACCCTGCCCAGCGCCTGCCCAGCCATGAGGACCTGCTCTGCTCAGCACGGGCACTGCCACTTGGTGTGGCTCACCAGGGCACCAGCCTCACAGAAGGCATTTTCCTCTCTGTGAAACACGGACACATGGGACCCCAGCAGCCAAAACTTCAAGGCAGAAGTTTCAAGATGTGGGTGTGTTTGTGTTTATATGTGTTTGCACGTGTGTATGTGTGTGTGTGTGTACATGTGGCATAGCCTTCCTGTTTCTGTTGAGTCTTCCCAAGTTCTGGGGTCCTCCTGGTGAGTCATTGGAGCTATGAAGGGGAAGGGGTCGGATCACTTTGCCTCTCCTACCCTCATCTGTCCCAAGTGTGGGGCAGTGATGTACATACATATGGGGGTGGGGTGGGCAGGGTGCTGTACCCCTTTAGGGGGAGTGCAGGGCTCAGGGGTGGGCCTAATCCTGCTCCTAGGGCTGTGAATGTTTTCAGGGTGGGGGGAGGGAGATGGAGCCTCCTGTGTGTTTGGGGGGGAAGGGTGGGCAGGGCCTCCCACTTGGCCCTGGTTTGTGGTATTTTATACTTGTCCTCTTCAAATACAGGGCTGGGAAAGGTTGTGTGGAGGGAGGGAAGGGAGAAAGGGTGGGCATGCTGTGGTATTGGCATATCCTCTCCCAGCCCTAGGAGGAGGGCTCCCAACAGTGTAACTTATTGTGTCCCCACATATTTATTTGTTGTAAATATTTGAGTATTTTTATATTGACAAATAAAACGGAGAAAATAGAAGAAACTATTACCGCTATGAGGATAAAGCTTCAGGAGGGAAGGATCACTGTGTTGAGCAAGGTTGAGTTGGACCTCCTCACAGTCTTAGGGCAGCCACCCCTTCTGTGGTCCTGCTGGTTGTGCCCCTCTTGGGGGGACAATCTAGGTCCAGTGTTTTCCCACAGTGGTGGTTTCGGGGCTGGGAACTAGACCATGGCCACAGCCCCTTGGGAGTCAGCCTTGGCTTCTGGCCAAAGGGACAAGTCAGGGCACTGGGAGTCCAGGCAGGGAGAAGAGGAGGGCCCTGACTTCCCAGAACTCTGGAGAGGGATAGTGTGAGTGAGGGGGCTGGAGGAGGGGAACTTACAGAAGCAGCCCAAGGCTGGGCAGATGGGTAGTTGCTTGTATAAAGATGGGGCTCCTGACCAGCTTAGGGGAGGAAAGATTACTTCCAGTCCCTACCCTCCAGGAATGCTGGTCTTGAGTGCCCCACCAAGCCATTATCCTGGAAAGGGAGTGGTGCAGGGCCCAGCTGTTTGTGAAAGAAACAACAGGACCCAGCCTGGATTCTGTCATGCACCATTTCTGAATGCCTGTAATGGATTCATACACATTTCTAACCCATGCCCACTGACAGAGGCAGCGCAAGTGAAGTCTGCCCCCGTAGGCTTGATTGTGGTTGGAACAGGCTGCTGCCCTGGCTTTTCTTAGCTGCGGATAGAGGTGTGATCTGCCCACTTGAGCATGGTACACTTACGTCGCTGTGAGAGGACGGAAGATTTCCGTAAGCTCCCACTGCGGGGGTGGGAGCTTCTGGCAAACCAAGGCCTTCTCCCTGACCTTGGGGTTTATATGGAGTTACCCTAGCGGCAGAACAAGTTGTAGCCACCTGCCCCTTACTGGGTTTTTAAGGAGTACGGGCAAAGTCTCCAGCAAACTCCCAGTAACGCGAGAGGGGGGCTCGAAACTGCACCACCGCCCAGGGCAATCGGCCTGAACCTGGTGGTGATGAGTGGGCGGTGAAGGCTCCCCTACTCTGAAGCCTGGTGGGACCAGAAAGGTAACGGGAAAAGCCCGCGAGGTCTCTTAAGGGCTGGGTTCTGGCAAAGGTAACGCAAATGCTCCAGGCCGCGCCTAGCCGCCTAGTCCCCACACCCTACAAGGCCTGGGCCGCCTCGCCCGCCCTCTACGATGTTCGGCTCGCTTGACCCAGCTCGGCCGCACCTCCGCCCTCGGCTTAGCCTTGGACGCCCTCGCGTGGAGGCCTCCGGACCCGGCCTGGCGCAACAAATCCCGCCCCACCTCTGCGATTGGTTCTCGAGCCAAGGCCTGGATGTTTGATTGGTCGGCTCCGGCGAGGTGACGGGACAAGGAAGACAGCTGAGGACGCTGAATGGTCAGATGCCGGACTGCGGAACAGGCGCTGCGTCTGTCCCCCCGCCCTCCGAGGCCTCTCTGTCCATCCACAGCCGATCCGAGGGCGCGGAGGCCGGATGGCAGCGCCACGGCCCTGCGCGGACGGGCCTTGCTGTTCCCACCTCAGTGCAGTGTCCGGCGTGCAGCAGACGCTGGAGGAGATGGACTTCGAGAGGGGTGAGGCGGCCGTGCAGCCCTGCCGGCTCTCCCCAGGCCTGCGGCTGGGCCTTTGGGGCCCTCACCGACGTGGGCAAAAGGATCTGGGCTTCCGAGCCTAGGGCGGGGAAGACGGACCGGGGCCTGCAGCTCTAGCGTTACTGGGAGTTTGCCAGGGACCTGGCATGACTTGGCCATTAGACACTTCGTCTCGCGTGCAGACGGAGAAACTGAGGCATTGGTTTCGGTAACTTTTTCAAATGGTGTGGTTGGGCCTGACTCCTCACCTTACCTGGGACACAAGGCAGGTCAGGTGTCAGAGAGGGCCCAAGACAACAGAATCTGCATTTGAGTATCACAACCGCCCCTGAGGGCATGCAGCCTCAGAGGAGTGGACAAGCCCTTGAGAGCCCTGGTGTGTCAGGCAATGTACAAGGTTTAGATGTGGCAAAAAGCTTCCTACCGGGCTCGGCGCCTGTGGCTCAGGTGGTTAAGGCCCTAGCCACATACACCTAAGGTGGCCGGTTCGAATCCCCAGCCCGGGCCCGCCCAACAACAATGACGGCTGCAACCAAAAAATGGGCGGGCGTTGTGGCGGGCACCTGTAGTCCCAGCTACTTGGGAGGCTGAGGCAGGAGACTCGCTTGAGCCCAGGAGTTGAAGGTTGCTGTGAGCTGTGATGCCATGGCACTCTACCCCGGAGGATAGCTTGAGGCTCCATCTCAAAAAAAAAAAAAAAAGCTTCCCACAGAAAGGCAGGGATCTGTGAAGCTCAGAGAGGCTACTCTGTTGATGCAGATTATATCGAAATTATGCTGCTGATAGGGACAGAGAAAAGCAGGAAATTTAAGATTCCTCTTCTCCGTGTTTGGAACCACTGTGATAACATGCTGTATCATCTCTGCGTGCAGAGGGAGCTTATGCAATGGTAATAACACTGTCATCAATTGCTAGGTAGATGCTCCTGCTTTATATGCATTTGTATTTATTACTAGGTAATGGTTCTGGCATCTGCCTTCTTCCTCTGCCTCTCCTGCTACCCTCCTCTGTGCAACTGTAGTGGTTCCTTCAGTGGGTGGTTCAGCTTTCACTGTTGCCTTCCTGCAGTGTTTTGTACTCTCCACACAGCAGCTGGAGTGGCTTTTTGATATTAGGAAATCAGAGTATTCTTTATTGTGGCCTACAGAGAGCTCTTTACACCTAACCCATGCCTACCCTACTTCTCTACCCTCATTTTATTTCTTATCCTTTTCTTCTCTCCATCAGTATGTTTCAGCCATACTGGTCTTGTTTTGGTTTCTCAAGTATGCAAGACCATTTTCTGAGTTGTCCCATCTCCTTAGAATGAACTTCCTACAACCATTAGGCTAGCTGATGCCTTTCCTTCAGATCTGAGCTCAAATGTCATCTTTTCAGAGAGACTTTCCCTCAATACCCCCATTCTAGTACTTCTCAACTGGGGTCAGTTCTGCCATTTGAGGGACTTTGGCAATGTCTAGAGACATTTTGGTTATCACAGCTGGGGAGAATACTATAGATATCTAGTAGGTAGAGACTAAGGATGCTATGTACATCCTGCAATACACAGAACAGATCCCTACAACAAAGAATTATCTGGCTCAAAATGTCAATTGTAGTGCTTCTGTTGAAAAAGAAATGTTGGGCGGCACCTGTGCCTCAGCGAGTAAGGCGCCAGCCCTATGTACCAAGGGTGGCCGTTCGAACCCGGCCTTGGCCTAACTGCAACAAAAAATAGCCGAGCATTGTGGCGGGCACCTGTGGTCCCAGCTACTCAGGAGGCTGAGGCAAGAGGATCGCCTAAGCCCAGGAGTTGGAGGTTGCTGTGAGCTGTGACACCATGGCACTCTACCGAGAGCAACAAAATGAAATTCTGTCTCTAAAAAAAATAAATAAATAAAAGAAGGGCGGCACCTGTGGCTCAGTGAGTAGGGCGCCGGCCCCATATACCGAGGTTGAAACCCGGCCCCAGCCAAATTGCAAAAAATGAAAAATAGCTGGGCCTTGTGGTGGTTGCCTGTAGTCCCAGCTATTGGGGAGGCTGAAGCAAGAGAATCACATAGGCCCAGGAGCTGGAGGTTGCTGTGAGCTGTAACACTATGGCACTCTAAAAATAATAATAAAAGAAGGAAGAATTGTTGCCCTATCCAAAGTTAGGTCCCTTCTGCTCTAGGTTGCTCACATCTTGGTTTTTTGTTTTTGTTTTTTTTTGGGGGGGGGGGTTTGAGGCAGAGTCTCACTATGTCACCCTCAGTAGAGTGGGTAGAGTGCTGTAACATCACAGCTCACAGTAACCTCAAACTCTTGGGCTTAAGCGATTCTCCTGCCTCTGCCTCCCAAGTAGCTGGGACTACAAGGCGCCTGCCACACGCCCGGCTATTTTTTTGTTTGCAGCTGTCATTGTTGTTTGGCAGGCCTGGGCTGGATTTGAACCTGCCAGCTCAGGTGTATGTGGCTGGTGCCTTAGCCGCTTGAGCCACAGGTGCCTAGCCATTTTCTTTTAACTTTAAAATGCTTTTTTTATATTTGATATTCAGTTATTTCACTTGTTATTAATCCTTGTGAGTGTGGTTTTTCATCTTAGGACTCATGATTGTCTTTAATTCTAGATAATTCTTAGATGTTATCTCTTCAAACACTACTTCTCTCACACTGTATTCAGTTTCTCTCTCTCTCCCTCTCTCTGTTTTTTTTAACTCTTTTTCCATAAATATTGACACATTCTGTCTTCCTGGTTTCTTTACTACTTTTTTTTTTTTTTTTTTAGAGACAGAGTCTCACTTT
>CAUYQV010083275.1:0-24042 GCA_963574575.1 Galagoides demidoff | reverse complement strand
TAGGCTTTTCACTCTTGTTTGCCTTCTAGTTCAGCCTGTATAGGATTCCAAGTTCAAGGGTAGCAAGGGTATGGGTCCCCATAGAAGATACCACACTAGTGTCTGAGACACATTAGGAGAGAATCTAGGGTTGGTGCAGGGAAGGGCACCGGGATGGTAGGCTTTGAGAGACAGAGACAGCAGTGGTTCTGGAGGGGAAAGGCCCACTGGAGATGAAAGGAAACGCCTGGCTCGGCACCCATAGCTCAGTGAGTAGGGCTCCAGCCACATACATCGAAGCACGCAGGTTCAAGCCTGGGCCTGCTAAACAACAATGACAACTGCAACCAAAAAATAGCTGGATGTTGTGGTGGGCACCAGTAGTCCCAGCTACTCGGGAGGCTGAGACCCAGGAGTTTGAGGTTGCTATGAACTGTGATGCCACTCTACCAAGGGTGACATAATAAGACTGTCTCAAGAAGAATAAAAGAAGGAAATGCCTGGGTGGAGGCTAAGGCAGGCAGGAAGGCTGTGCCCCACCCTCCTTACAAATCCTGCTTCCTGCAACCAGCCTGGCCCGGACATTTGGCCTTTTCCTGTGGCCCTGTTGTGGTCTGTCAAGAATCCAGCACTTGCCTGCCAGGCTGCACTCCTCAGACCCAGCTTTCTTCCAGGAGCTGGGCCCCCTATATTCAGAAGGTTGTCCATGGGCCCCAGAGGCTGTCAGGGCATGTGCTGGAATGGGTACCAGTGGCTCAACCATGCTTCCCCAGAAGATGCAGGAAATGGAGAGCACATAAGCCGCTGCCTCCCCAGACAGGGCCTACAGACCTCTCTTTACAAAAGCTCCAAAGGAGATGCCACCCAAAGGACGCACCCAGGGACAGGCCTAGACGTAAAGGCAAAGGCAGCCTGTCCACTGACCACCCCCAACATCACTCAGCCTCCTGAGCGGAGGCCACAAGAGAGCAGCAGCATATCCCAGAGGCCCCTCTGGGGCTGCAGGGCACGTCCATCATGTGTTATGAGTCACTGCAACGATTTTCAGCGTCTTTATCAATGGCAATTTGGTCTTTCTGGGTCATCTCTGACTTAGTGAGAAGCGCTGGCCTCTCTGACCCTGGCATCAAAGATACGACTGACAACAAGGAGGTCCAAGAAGTGGGCAGCACTGGTCAGCTTCTGGGAGGGTCATTCTTGGCCTCTGGGTTGTAGACAGTGAGTCTCAGATTCCAGACCTTGGCCCTCCCTCTGCCACTGGGGTTCCCATTGCCTCCATGGATGGGGAGAATTACAGTATCATTTTCTCTAGCTCCATTCCCTTACAGATGCATAAGAACAGAGAGTGTCATCCCCTCCCCAGCCTCTAGGTCCCCTCATAGAGGCAGCCACTGTTTTCAGTTCCTGCTGGCTCCTGCCAGAGATGGTCTGAGTAGCTCCCAGCTGTGGTGCAGACATTCTCTGACTCCGTCCACCTTGTACACAGACGCACAGCTCACCTGACCATGGCTCTGTGCTGGCTTTTCCCACTTAATTTATTTTAGTGATGAGTCCGCATCAGTCTGAAAATGAGCTCCCCATTTTTATCAGCCGAGTAAAGACAGGCTTTTAACTGGCATCCCCAGCTCTCATCTCGCAGCCTGAAGCTACAGCCGTGTTTCCAGAGCAGCTGCTCTAAGCCACAGCCTTTAAACGCCCCTTGGATTTCTATTGGTTAAGGAATTGTGGCACCAGTTCATTGAACTGCTAGTACTTAAAACACCAAAGCTTGTGAATGATTTATTCTTTTTCTGAATGAATGACACAGATTTAAAGTTATTGCTCTCTTAATACCCTACTAGGTGAGAAATCTTTTTGGTTGCATGTAATAGAATCAGTCCCAAACCATCTTACATAACAGGGAAACTCTATTTGCTCTTGTAAGCTGAAAAGGTAGGGTCAGCTGCAGGTATGGCTGGCTCCAGGGTTCAAGTAGTGTCATGAAGACTGATTTGCTCTCTCTTTCAACATGCCTTTTCTCTGTAGGTTTAAGTCCCAGGATTCACTTGTAGCATGATGGGGCACCAGCTCTGTTCCTGCCTCATCTCAGTTTTTTAGGTCCCAGAGGTAAAAATTTTAAGTGAAAATCTCACTGTGTCTCTGTATTCATTAGGTAAAGCTAAGCTGCAATAACAAATAGACTCCAAAATTATGTCATAATAGCTCCAATTATAAAGTTGCGTTCCATCCTCATATACTATTCACAGTGAATGCTCCTGGTCATTTCTCCATGTTGTGGTTTAAAGATTCTGACTCCTTCCTTCTTGTGGTTCCACTACCAGTGAGGGGCAGAACCCAGCAGGGGGCAGAACTCTGCAACATTTTCTGTAAAGGTCAAAATAGTAAATATTTTCAGCTTTGAGGGTCTCTGTCACATCATCTTCTCTTTCTTTAATTTCCTCCCTTCCTTCTTCCCTTCCTTCTTCCCTCCTTCCTTCTTACATCCTCCTTCCCCCCCTCTCCCTCTCTTCCTTCTTTCCTTTCCATTTAAAAAATATAAAAACCCACCTGCCCAAGTTTGTTTCTCCCTACCCTAGGGCCCTGTTGTTATTTGCAATCAGCAAGCAGAAAGAAAGAGAGGCACAAGCAGATGATTCATCCACTTTGTTATCGGCTCAGCCCCTCAGTGGCATAAGCCACCTCAGCTCCCACTCCACTAAGCTGGCCTCTCATACGGCACGCTGAGCTTGGCCGCCTGCCCAGGAAGCAGAGGAGACAGAGTTCAGTGAGCAGCCCTCGCAGCCTCACTGGACCCTGTCAGGTCACAAGACCATGTAACAAATCAAGGGGTGTATCTGTTAGTTTTTGCTGCATAACAAGCTGAATTTCTTTCCTAGGCCTCCCATAACAACATAGAACAAACCGGTGGCTTAAAACAATAAAAGTTTATTCTCTCACAGCTTTGGAGGCCAGAGTCTGAAATCCAGGTATTGGCAGAGCCATGGTCCCTCTGAAGGAACTAGGGGTTTAGGGGTTCCTCTCTGGAGCTTCTGGGGGTCACCAGAAATTCCTTGGATTGTAGCAGCATCGCACCAGTCTCTGCCTCTGTCTTCACGTGACCTTGTCCCATGTGTCTTCTCCCGGTCTCTGTATCCAACTGTCCCTCTCCTTTCTCTTATAAAGATTTTAGGGCCTACCCTAATAGAGATTGATCTTAGCTTAAGTTGATTATATCTGCAAAGACGCCATTTCCAGATAAGGCCCTATTCACAGGTACTGGGGATCAGGACTTCCGCATAGCGTTGGAGAGACACAATTCAACTCACTACCCAAGTCTTCTCACTCCCGTGTGCCTTCCCTTTCCATCAGCCCACATTATGTGTGCCAAGCTGGCAGCACACCCTTGCTAGAGATCCCTGACTCTGCCACAGGGAGCCGCCGTGGGTCCCAGTGGGGAAGCCCACTGCTTCTCCCTGATCCTAAGGAGTGAGCAACCTATCTCTGGAGGTGTGTAAGCAAACCTGAGTTTGACAGTGGCTCAATTCACATTCATTAGCAAACATTTATTGAATTCCACTGGGCTAGGTGCCAATAGAAAGGTAATTGCACTACGGGGAAAAGAGCAAATAAGTAATTGTCTCATAGTATGAAGCAATAGTGGAAGCAGGTAAGAACCAGTGGAGCTCTGAGGGGGGCCTGGGCAGTAGCAGATGGACATGTGGTCAGTAACGAAGGCCCAGGAAGGTGGACAGGCCATGGGGGAAAGAGCAAGAGAGGAGGAAAGCAGGGGAGGGGAGGGAATCAAAGGGGAGGAGAGGGGGAGGATGAAGGCAGGAGGGTCCGTGGGAATAGAGTTCAAATGGGAGGAGGGAGCAAAGCAAGCTGCAAACGTTCAGTGCAGCATGATAGAAACAAAACCATGTATGTAAATGTGCTTAATTGGCCCCAAAGACATGCCACCAGGTGACAACAGTGGTTTCTTCAGGCTCACTGGAATAAAGGTGGCAGACAAAGCAGACTCTAACTGTATCTGAGGGTTCTAACTTTTTACAAGAACATATTTATGCACTATTTGCCTCATTTCTTAAAATACACACATAGCAAAATGACTAGGATCAAACATGGCAAAATACCAACAGCGGCAAATTCCAGGCGGTGGGAATCAGCAGTGGCGATTGTCCCCCTTTACTTTCCTCGTTGTTTGACTTCCTTAAAACGAGCGTGTGTCCTTTTCGATAATAAGAGTGATTTTTCATTTAAAAAAGTTCTGGAAGCAAAAACACCACATACGAATATATATTAATGCCCCCCTATTAACAGTAGTTAATTCATAGTCGGGGGACATGAAATGTGGTCATTTTCCATTCTGGACTTTTTGTCAAATGTCAAATGACAAATGTGTTTGTCAAATTTGCCAAAATGAAAATGAGGTCAAAGGTCAGACCAGAGCCCTAGGACACCAGCATTCATCTGGGAGAGGACAGAGCCCAGAGTGGCCCCAGACTTTGCTGTCCTGGGCCCGAAGGTGCCACTGTCCTGTGTGTTTTTGGTAAAGTGAAGGGGAGGGGAGAGGACGGGATGACTGAGGGGAGAGGGAGAAGAGAGATCCCCTGGAGAGTGGGGAGGGCAGGAGGAGAGAAGGGAAGGGTTGCCTTCCCAGGGGAGCTGTGGGATCTCCAGGCCTGGGGAGGCAGAGAGCGCCTTGCTGAGCATAAACCATCCCTTCTTTCCAAGGGACAGTGCTGTGTGGCTTTGTCCTGCACAAGGCTTTCAGGAAAAGGAAGAGAAAGTCCATTTGCACCCATGTGTTTATCTCACTCCAGGGAACTCTCTGGAGGGGAGAAGGAACCCGAGTGGCGTTTGTCTGCAATAGAAAACAGAAGAAGAAAAGCCCTGGCAGCTGGAAAGTGTCCGAGTCCCAGGGAAGGGCCCTCTCCCTGCGGCTGCTGGGCCTGTTATTAATATGAAGGTAATGACATTAGGACACCTAATTAAGTCAGCTGCCCCAGGCCCTGCCACCCTGATCCAGGAGTTACAGCCTCATTTTTCAATTATGCTTTAATTTGAACATCTTTGAAAACGCCTGGCGAGTGAGAGAGTCCAGGAGGAGAAGAGGGCTCATATCGGCCCTCTCACCCTTTTTTTCCTTTCCCCATGAAGTGGATGAAGCACATTTCTAAGCTAGAGAGGTCTGGGATCTCTCCCCAAATCCTGAAGCTGAGACCCAAAAGAAGAATTTGTTTAGCTGCCCTGCAGTGTCATCAGTTGTCCTTATTCATGACAGAGAAGATCTTCAGAGCCAAAGGGGTCCCTAGAGGTCTAATCCAGCCTCTCCACTAACAGACAAGGAACCAGAGGCCCAGGGGAACCCAAACTCGCCTGGAACTAAACCAGACCTGACTCAGAGACACTAGATTTTCTAAACTTGAGTCAAAATGAGCAGACCCCCAAAGTGGGCGTTGGTGCCTCTGTTTAGCTGTCCTGCCACCCCAGTAAATGGAGTGGTCTTTGCCTCCTGCACACAGATTGGGGGCCAAGGGCACACTGCTGGGTTCTGTTATGGCCTTTTATGTACCTTACGGGAGTTCCCATAGATGCCACCAGATGGCCCCTCACTGCCGACTGTGGCCTCAAGATCTGAGCAGCCAGCTCCACGTCCAGGGGCTGCGAGGTGCTAGGGAGAACTTGATGAAGGTGGTGCCCCACCTCCCCCAGCCATTATAAATGTAATCAGTACAACAATAAAAACTCAGGTCTTAAAATCTCAGGGATGCAGGAGCAGGAACACAGTGGGTCTGGATGTGTCTTTTCAGATGCCACATGTCCTGACTGCAACCTAGAGCAAGTCCCCTCCTATCCCTGAGCCTCCTCTAACTCGCCTGTGCATAGGTGTGCTGATAGCCACCTGCTTCCCAGAGTTATAATGATGATGGATGGGAAGCCCTGTGGGAATGGTGCCCCTTAATTTCTCAGTCAGATCCTCATTCCCCTGGCAGCTTAATTAATACACATAGCCCTGGGACATCCCGGAGGGTCAGACACAGAAGGTCTGGAGTGGGCACAACTGTGGAAAGGCCAGTCCCTCCTTTGCCATCACTGTCCCAGGAGGAAAAAATGGCATGAGCTATTGACCCAGCCCAGAGCGACTGCCACCCACCACAGCTGCCTCCACCCAGAGGGCAAAGGAAATGTCACCATGACAGTCACATGCTGGGGCTCTCACTCTGGCTGGAGGTGGACATGCAATCAGTTACAATACCACATAACCTATTGTACCCAGGTGTGGCACCACAGGGCACCCTGGATACCCAGGGTGCTGCTATCCACCATGGGGCACACGGGAAGGCGGTGTGTTCATGATTCACCTGACAAATGAAAGTGGATGTCAGGTTATTCCTATACAAACATCACTCTCATGCATGTGACAGGCTTTCTAGAATGTTCTGACATGTAGTTAGAGCAACCACACCAAGAGCTGGGTCCAGCCCTCAGGCAGGTGTCCACCTACAATTTCCTTGGGACAATGGGAGCTTCAGGTATTAAGATGCCCCTGGGGGTTTTAGAAATGCCTGTCAGAGAAGGGGGTGTTTGAGCAGAGCCTTGCAGGGTAGGAGGTAAAGAGCAGGTCAAGGAGAAAGAGTGTTCTGGGGAACGTGAACAGTGTGCAGGAAGGGACAGAGTCTACCGACACTTGTGACAATGACACACGTTTGGATAAGACTGGATAAGACAAGCAACTGTGGGGAAATTTTGCAGGGGGCAGGACTGGAAGGGCGTCCTGTAACATACGAAGCAGTTTGGATTTGACACAGAAACCCACAAGGAGCTTTAAGGGCTTTTCAGCTCTGTAAGTAGCTACTGCTGGCACCCAGGAGGAGCTGGAGGGAGAGAATGGGTAGAGCAAAGGGGGTAACTACAGAGATGGGAAGCAATGCCAGACGCCTGCAACATTCAAGATTCAAGATCTAAGATCTATGGGACATAACCTTACACCAGGAGCAGATAGGCCAAGAACTATGTGGAAGCCAGGCTGGCTGGGAATCTGGGGTGCTGGGAGGGGCAAGAGAGGGGACAGGGTGCAAGAGGCAATGACAGCTTGCACTAGGGTGACCAAGCTCCAGGATGGCACCTTAAGAAGAGGAATCTGAAACAGCAGGGAGGGGATGGATTGGCAAGAGGAGCAGGTGAAAGGTTAGGATGTTGGTGTTTTGGAAGAGTTCCCTTGGCAGTGGTGTGCAGGACAGATGGGGAGGAGAGGGTGACAGGTGGAAATGCAGCCAGGAGTGGGGGATGACAGTGGCCCTGCTACACGCGAAACCACAGGCAGGTTGGTGGAAACTTTCAGGGCCAGCGTTGGGCCTTCAGGGGAATTGCTGAAGAGTATTTGGGACCAATTAAATGTGTGATTATGGATAAGTCCCCTCTCTTCACTTAGCCTTAGTTTCCTTTTTTATGTCATAGAAAGAGTCCACACTAGCTGGGCATGGTGGCTCACACCTGTAATCCTAGCACTCTGGGAGGCGGAGACAGGTGGATTGCTTGAGCTAACAAGTTTGAGATCAGCCTGAGCCAGAGCAAGACCCCATCTCTAAAAAATAGCTGGGTGTTGTGGCAGGCACCTGTAGTCCCAGCTACTTAGGAGGCTGAGACAAGAGAGAAGTAGCTGTGAGCTACGATGCCATGGCACTCTACCCAGGGTGACAAAGTGAGACTCTATCTTTAAAAAAAAAGAAGGAAGGAAAGGAAAGGAAAGACCACATGAGCTGACTTCAAAAACTCTTCCAGTGTGGACTTTCTGGAATGGTGTAAGTGGGAGTATCCCCATTCCTTAAGAAAAACATCAGCTTACAAGGACCTGAGCACATGTATACTGTGCATGGGCCTTTTCTGGACATGCCTCAGCATGTGGAATCTAGCCAGGGCTGCTGTGTACAGTTGCACAGGTTACGCACTGCTCCAGTTGCTACCATCCCTATAGATTTGAGTGTAATAGAGTCTTGCAAAGCATCTGCCGTGCTGGCCAGTCCCTGACACAGAACACCTGGAGTGTCCACTTTCTGGCACTAGGACCCTCTCGCCTTATGTGACTAGAGAGAATGGGAAGAGCTTTGAATCAGGAAGTCAAGGACTTCAGTTCTAGGCTAACCTGTCAATGGCAAGCCACTCTGTTCTCTGGCCTTCTGTCTCTTTCTATGTAAGTGGCTGGAACAAGCCATTCTGAGGTCCTGTCCAACTTCTGAGTTCTCCCTGCTGGAATCATTTGTCTCTGTGGAGCCCACAGGTAGCCTCTCTCAGCTCCTCTCAGAACCGCCCTAGGAGCTGAAACTTTCCCATGGGCCTCTGCTGCAGAGCAGAGATACTACTGGGCTGTATCCAGCCCACATGGTCCCTGAAGCCCCAAGGGACTCACTCTCTGCACTGACTATAGGCTGTGGCCTCAACTGCGAGGCTGGCATTAAGTGTCCAGGCTGGATGGACGCAGACCACAGTAGCTGTCAGCTGGGTAGTTCTTGTTCAAACCATCATTATCTGCTTTAAATCCCATCAATAAAAGGGCCGGATTTGCTTCTGAGGAGAACAGACAGGACAGCCTTCACCGAGGAGGTCCTCTGTAGATTCACAGACGACTGATCAGCATGACAGGTAGCATGGTCACCATGCTTTACAGTCTAGGAATCCCTTCTCATGCTCATTCAGCCACCCAACAAGCTCTGAGGGCATCCTCTGGCCTAGCTCATTAGGATCATGGACATGAACGGGCTCCAGGTACTGTGAAATTGCCCCTGGTTCATCGCTCATTTGATTTGCACAATCACTCTTTGAGGTAGGTATTATCACCCCATTTTGCAGAGTTGGAAACTGAAGATAGGAAGTTTAGGTGACTTGTTCAAGATCCCACAGCTTTAAGGCCAAGCTAAACACCAAACACAGGCAAGAGACTGTATGTCTCGGGGGTCTGTTCTCCCCCGTTGGCTGTGGCCTGGGGCCAGCACCTTCCCTCCCTAGGTCTGTTTTCTCATTAGCACATGGAGGGGTGATTGGGAATGATGACCCAGGTCTGACATGTGCAGATCCCGGAGCCCAGATCTGCTGCAGATTTGGCAAACCAAAGGGTGAGCTTCAAAAATCAAGTTGGCAGATTCAGAGCTCTAAATCAGAAGAGACACTGCCCGACCAGCCAACTGGGCAGGCAGGCATTTGGGCCAAGTTAGATACGCACAACTCACCCTCTAAGCTATAAACACACCACTATCCGGTTCCTGCTGTCCGTCTATCATCAGGCATGTGAGTTGATGTCTGCCATCCTGAGCCAAGTTTCAGCTGTAGCAGGCACTTCGTTTCTCCTTACAGCATTCCACACTGTAAAGCAGGTGCTGGGGGGACAGGGGATGCAGGGAGGGCTGCCAGAGGCTGGACTCAGCCACATCACACAAGGGGTGGAAGGGCCACAGCCCACAGACTATGGAGAAGTATTTGGCCTCCTTAAACAGCAACAGAGCTCAAGGTTCCCCATCCACCTTGTCATCTGCCTTGGCCTGGGGGTGAGGGAGGCTAAATACACAGCTGTGGTTAGGCACACAGAGAAGCACATCAGAGTGCTGGCTCCAGGCTCATTGGAAGTCCGTTTGCCCCTCCAGGCCCACCCGGACTCAATATGCCATTCTGTGTCCCAGGAGGGTGGTCTCTGTAGACAGCACTCAGGGATTCCTTGACCTCTGGTTCTTGGTGGGTTCACATAGTGGTAGACATGGCATGAGCTCAAGCTCAGAGGGAACCAGGAGACAGAGGTCGGGGTATTTCTTTTCTGTCCCTACCAAAGATGGCAGCTCCTGCCAGCCTGCCATCTCCTACAGCCTCTCTCCTAATTTTGGTCTTCCCTCCTCTCCCTGCCTGTCAGACTGTCACCAGCTCTGTGACACTGCATATCTACTGTTCATGTCCGTTTACCTCCCACGACTTTGTAAATATTCCCCATTTTTTAACTCATGGCCTCTTTCATCTATGCCAGGGATTTTCCCCAGGATCCTGATATAACTATTTCCTATACATCACTTTTAAGATGTATTATTATTCTATGAAGCCAACAGATGATCTGATACATGCCCACATAAGAAAAAAACTCAAATCAATTCGGGGGTGGTGGTGGTAAGGGAAACAAGGGAGCAGGGAGAGGGGAGGAGAGAGGGGGATGGGTGTGCTCCCACTTAATGGGCACAGTGTTAGGGTGTATGGCACACCTCTTGTGGGCAGGACAGAAATACAATAGGAACTCTGCCTAAGAAATGGAGACATTGTAACCTAATCCTTTGTACCCTTAAATTAACCTGAAACAAAAGTACAAAAAAAAAAAGACATATTATTATTCTAAGCCAGGCGTCCTCACACGGCCTGCGGGCCACATGTGGCTCTCCTAGGACATTTATTGGGCCCACCAGGTGTTTTTGCCACCGCTGACTGTCCTGCTTAGCAGCCGACTTGTCCCAGGACCCGCTGTCTGGCCCTCCAATAGTCTGAAGGACAGTGAACTAGCCCCCTGTTTGAAAAATTTGAAGACCCACATTAAGGAAGAATAAACCTCTACCATGAACAATGACCCAAACTGGACTCATAAGCAATGACACCATGCATCATGTCACTGTACATTTTTATTTTATATTTATCAAAAGGGCTGATTTAGACTTGGATTTAGGATGTAGAGGGTTTTTTTAAAAAATCATGTATCACTTTGTGACGCAAAAAAAATATATATATGCAAAATAAATCAGTTAAGATGTTCCCAGAACTTCTTCAGAGTCTGACCCTTGTGAGACTGGACTCGTGTGAGCTACATTTTGCTTCATAGTTGTCAATGTCCACATTTGCCCACATGGAATTGGCTGTGGCCATTAAGGCCATTGTCAGCGCAGCATTCCTTAGAGGAGTATCCCACTATTGATTCAGGAATTTTTTTTTTCAAGCCACCACCCACACTCTACATATGTGGACAATGACAACTTTATTATGACTGTCACCAGGAACATGTCATCAGCTTTAAGATGCATTTCCATTTTAGAGATGATAAAATGTGTGTGTTAGAATCAAGGACACATAAGTTTTAATTATGTTGACCTCAGGCAGATCAATTTGCCTTTCTGGGCTTTCGCATTTTCATTTGTAAAAAGGTACATGAGCCCAACTTCATCTACAGATTCAATGCAATACCAACCAAAGTCTCAGCAAGTTATTTTATGGATATCAACAAACCTATTCTAAAGTTTATAGGGAGAGGCAAAAGACCCAGAATAGCCGACATAAAATTGAAGAATAAAAGTCAGAGGACTTATCCTACCCGACTTCAATACTTACTAAAAAGCTACAATAATCAGGGAAGCGCAGTATCGGTGGAGGAATAGACAGAGATAAATGGAACAAATAGGCCAGAAATAGACCCACAAAAATATAGTCAACTAATCTATAACAAAAGAGCAAAGGCAATTCGATGAAGAATGAAAAGCTTTTGAACACATGGTGGTGGAACAACTGGACATTCACATGCAAAAAAACGGGGAATTAATCCAGACAAGGACTTTACACCATTCATAGAAGTTAGCTCAATGAATCATGCATTTAATATAAAACAAAATAATAAGACTTCTGGAAAATAACACAGGTGACGTTGGGTTTGACGATAGATTTTTAGATACAACACCAAAAGCACAGTCCATGATAGAAAAAATCGGTTAAGTTGAACATTATTAAAATTAAAAACTTCTGTTCTGCAGAAAACACTGTTAAGAGAATCAAGAGACAAGCTACAGACTGGGAGAAAATATTTACAAAATACACATCTGATAAAGGACTTCCATGCAGAATATACAAAGAACTCTAAACACTCACCACTAAGAAAATAAACAACCCAATTAGAAAACAAGCCAAAGACCTTATCAGACATTTCACCAAATTCATAATGGGGAAAAAAAAGCATGTGAAAAGCTCTTCAACATCACATGTCATCAGGAAAGTATAAATTCAAATAAGAAGATGTCACTATATCCCATTATTAGTGGCAATGACCAAAATCTGGAATGTTAGCACAACAAAATGCTGACAGGGGGTGTGGAGCAAAAGGAACTCTCCTTTGCTGCTAGAGGAAATGCAAAATGGTAAGGTCACTTTGGAAGACGGTTGGACAGTTTCTTACAAGCTAAACAAAGTCTTTTTTAAAAAATTGTGTTCCTGGGTCTTACCCAAATGAGTAAACATGTCCACACAAAAACCTGCACATGAATGTTTACCGAGGCTTGATTCATAGTTCCTCCAGATTGGGAATGACCAAGATGTTCTTCAAAAGGTGACGGGGTAAATAAACTGTGATACAGCGACACAATGGAGTGTTATTCAGCCATGGGAAGAAATGAGCTATCGAGCCACAAAAAGATATGGAGAAATCTTAAGTACATTATCGTTAAGTGAAGAAGCCAGTCTGAAAAGGCTACATACTGTATGATTCCAAGTAGATGACATCCTGGAAAAGGCAAAAATATAGAGACATTAGAATGACTAGTGATGGATTGGCAGGGAGGTGGGGGGGATTTTCAAGGCAGTGAAACTATTTCTGTGTGATACCATAAGGGTGGATACGTGATGTTCAGCGTCAAGCATCAAAACCCATAGAATGTACAACTCCAAGAGTGAACCCTTTCGTGAACTGTGGACTTTAGTTAATGCAAAGATTGGCTCATCAGTCTTAGCAAACGTGCTACATTAATGCAAGATGCTAATAATAGAGGAAACTGGAGGTGGGGAAGAGGGATAGGAGCTCTCTCTACTATCTCCCCCATTTTCTATAAATCCACAACTTTCTAAAAAATGAAGCCTATTAGAAAAGAGATACATTTATAGCTGTCTACCTCCTAGGGCTTCTGGGAGGCTGAGATGAGTGTGACAAGAACTTGGCATAGGACCTCATTATAAAAGGTGATCAACCAGTGCCAGCCTCTGTGGGTGCTGTGATGGTGACTGGAGCCTCTGTGGATGTTGTTAAGGCTACTGTGGCAGTTGTTAGGGTCGTTGTGATCATTATGAAGGTTGGCAGGTCATTGCTGGGATTGTACTTGTGGTTGTTGGGGTTGGCGTGGTCCTTGGATTTGCTGTTACAATAGTTGAAGTGGTGGTTGTCCCTGTGGTTGGAGAGTCAGTGTTGCATTTGTGGTTGTTGGGATATTCTGGCTATTCTGGCTTTTGTTATGGTTGTAGGATTGTGTTTCTTGTGGTATCATGGTGGTGGCAGTAGTTGTGACGACTGTATGTTGTAGTTGTTGGAATCACTGTGGCAGTTGTCATGGTGGTGCTTTGACCTTAACCAACCTGCATAGATAGGGCTAATCTGGATTTTCTCTCCCAGGTGAAGATGTTGTAGAATCTATATATATAAGATTTGAATTTCAAAGAACCTTCAGTTTTATGAAATGATAAGACTTGGACAAAACTAGGTGAAAGAGAGGCAGATATCTTAAGAGAGAAGACTAAAAAGGAAGTGGTAGGAACTAAGGAAATAAGTTTCAGGCAGGGAGGGCTGATTTTGGGGAACACAGGGACCTGGGGATGGACTACCACACATCACATATTCTGGAGTATGGCTCACCATTGTTAGAATTCTATCAAAGTGGACTGTTTTTTAATGGCAAAGAATAGACTTCCAAAGATGATACGGAAAGAGGAACCAGCCATCTAAACCTCTGGATGAACTGGACTCTCCAGTTAAATGTGATCTTTGGATCCTTTAGGAAAAGACACTGCAGTTCTTGTGCCAGGTGTTTCTTCACCCCCATCTGCCTCCTCTGTACACCTGATGGCAGGTGGGGGTGAAAGCATTTGCTCTTAGGTTTCCTCTCAGTTTTAGGAGTGCCAGGGCAGTCATCTGGATCCCTCCTGCTCTCTGATCTTTGAGAGAGTTGTGGATCATACACTTAACAGGATGTAAGCTCCTACCCTAAGTTTCCTCCTTGTGAGAAGGATTTGAGGGTTTCACATAATGGGAAGGAGGTAGAGTAAGGAAGTAGGTAAATAACAAGAATAAGCAGGAACACTGACAAAAGGAGAGGAAGAGAGGACCTGAAGTTTAACTCCCCCAATTTGCAGCAGGCAAAGACTGATCACATGGGCAGCCCTTTGGAAAGAGCATGTCTGGGGGGGGGGGGCATTTGAAAATGCTTGAACAGTGCCTGGGGGCTTCCAAGGTATCTCTGATTTGCAAACAGAGGAAGAGGCTGACGTCTTTCCCTCTGTGACAACTTTGGGTGCTGCAGATTATCCACACACTCCTTGCCCCCTGTCCTATCCATGTCCTTGGTCCTGGACTTCATAGCTCTTCCCATCAGGAAGCAGAGCCTTCCCTTCCTCCTTGTCTGGACCGACTGTAAGGTTTGTTTTGACCAGCAGAATTCGAGAGGGTTGGGGAGTGACCACGTGCCAGTTCTGACCCCATGCCATGGCCCTTTCCGCTCTTTCAGAGAACAGACTAATTCTGATGTATCGGCTTTCTCTCATATTTGTCTATGCCTAGGGGTTTTAATTGCATGATTATGACAACATACAATTGAGTAGCCTACTACTTTTCACTTAACTTTATCCTAAGATTATTTCCAGGTAAGTACATGTATTTTATAATTATCATTTTAATAATAGTTTATTAATAAATGGTTAAAACCAAGGATTGGCAAACCATGGCCTGTGAGTCGAATCCAACCCATAACCTGTTTTTATAAATAAAGTTTTATTGGAACATAGCCATACCCATTCATTTACACATACTTTGTCCTTACAAGAGCAGATTAAGTAGTTATAACAGCAGATTAAGTAGTTTCAATAAGCTGAAAATACTTACTATCTGGCCGTTTTCAAAAATACTTGCTAAAAAAAAACACTTGCCAACCCCTGTTTTAAACATGGAAAAGCCATGTAGCTTTTCCAAAAAATTGTATTAATTTACATCACCATCAGTATCATGAGAAAGCATCGGTCAGGCCAACATTCAGTGTTTGGTCGTTCCTTTGTTTTAATCTTTGCACATTTTAAAAATGAGAAAAATATTTTCTTCTTGTTTCAATTGAAATTTCTTAGATTACTAGTAAGCCTGAATGTGTTTTCTATTTTTTCATTTACTTCCTGAATGACTTTTATGAATTCTCTGTTCATATTCCTTGCTCATCTATCTAATGAAGACTTGGTTTTTATCTGTTTTGCTTTCTTTTGTTTTGTCTAGCAATTTATGCAAGATTCTATTGCAATTAAAATATGAATCCATTCCTTTCCATATTTGCTATAAGTCTTTTTTTTATTATTATTGAATGGTAACTATGTACATTAATGCACTTCTGGGGTACAGTGTGGGGTTTTCACATGCAATCCGAAATACTTCCATCAAACTGATCAACACAGCCTTCATATCATTTTCTCAGTTATAGTTTTAAAACGTTTTGATTCTACTCTTAGAGAGTTTCACTTGTACCCCTGTAAGATAGACCTCAAAAATGGTCCCTTGAAAAAGTCTTGTGAAACATTTCTGTTATTTGTTAATAAGGTGACTTTGGGCAAATCCTTCAATGTCATGTAGTTTTAGTTTCCTCATCTATAGGACAGAAATAGAATTAATTTTTCATGGTGTTCTTATGAAAACTTGATGAAAAGTGAAAACTACTAAAGAAATGAAAGTTGTTATTATTATTATCCATTAAAACAAACTAGTAGAAATTAGAGTGTCAGATGTATGCTGACTGACTTTAGGATGACACAGAGCTGGCTCAGCGCCTGTAGCTCAGTGGTTAGGGCACCAGCCCCATACCATGGGGCTGGCAGGCTTGAACTTAGCCCAGGCCTGCTAAACAAGAAAGACAACAACAACAAAAAGTAGCCAGGCATTGTGGCAGATGCCTGTAGTCCCAGCTACTTGGGAGGCTGAGGCAAGAGAATCACTTAAGTCCAAGAGTTTGAGATTGCTGTGAGCTGTGATGCCGTGCCACTCTACTGAGGGCAACATAGTGAGACTCTGTCTCAAAAAAAATAATGATAATAAGATGACATACAGCAGTGATTTTCAACTATATTCTATGTACCCTGTGTAGCAGTCAGGATACTTTCAGTTAAAGCAGGAACAACTACTGGCTCAGGTCACTGTCAAGTTCAGGAATTTCGGGTACAGTCAGATCCAAAACTCACAAGGACTCTTGCTTTCTGTTCTGTTTCGGCTTTGTGAGTAGGATGGCAACCTACTATAGACCCCCACAGATCCTGGTTGCTATGGTTTGAACAGTTGTTTCTTCCAAAATTCATAGTGAAACTTAATCCCCAATGTAGCAGTATTGAGAGGTAGGCCTTTAAAAAGCACTTGGGTCATGAGGGATCTGCCACAACCCAATCACTCTGCCCTCATGGATTATTAGGGGAGTGGGACTGGCAGCTTGATAAAAAATAAAAGAGAGACCTGAGCTAGGAAAGTAGTCTTCTCCTCATACGATGCTCTGAGCCATCCTGGGACTCTGCAGAGAGTCCCACCAGCAAGAAGGCTCTCATAAGATGTGAGATTGAACTTCTCAGCCTCCATAACTATAGGAAATAATTCCTTTTCTTCGTCCTTGCCCACTTTCATGTATTCTGTTATAAGCAACAGAAAACAGACTAAGACACCGGCTTATGCCCGAACAGCCCAGCAACTGCATGAAGAGCAGACTTCTGTTTCAGCACTTCCGGGGAAAGTTCCAAGGCCAACTCTTTAGACCAACCTGGATCACAGGCTCTTGTTGAGTGAGTCACTGTGGCCAGGATGTGGCACCAGCTGACTGGCCAGGACTGGATGGACTCCCTGTCTGTGAGTGGGTGAGGGTGAGTCCCCAGAAAAAAATCAGGTGCTGTCACCAGATTAAGGAGCCAGGGGTATGCATAAGCTGAAAACCAACCTCACTGCAGGTAACTCAGGGACCACACTAGAGGACACAGGGCCAGAGTGGGGGGCGGGGAGACATTCTTCCCTCCCTCTCAGGTCAGCCAGATTACCTTCCGGTTTATCTGTTTTATATATTGGGCCCCTGGGTACGATTTTGTTTGGGGAACAGTTTCTGCTAGGTGAGATTAAACATGCTTGATGTGAACAAAGAGAGCGTGTCCAGAGAAAATCCGTGGATGTGAGGGATGGGAACTCAGATTTTGCAAGCATCCATCAGGGAAATGGCAGCAAAGAGATTATGAGGACTCAGGCCCCTCATTCCTAGGACGAGAATTTATTGCGCATCTACTGTGTGCAAGGTTGCGAAGCCAGCAAGGAACAAGTCAAATACACATTTTCTTGCAGCTTATGTTCTAAGGCATGAAAATAAGTAAATGCCGTATTGTGCTGTCTCATAATCAAACAGCGTTCCATGCACTGAAGGAAATGCCATAGGGTAAAGGGTAGTAGGGCTGGGCCCTTCACCCACAATGGCCCCAGAGGCCACTCTAAGGAAGTGACTCCATCTGGGCTGAGATCCTCCAGAAGGAAACCCGGAGAAAGAACCTCCTGGCTAAGAGCCTGTTCTGCATCTGAACGGCAGAACAACCACGGGCTGTGGTGCACAGTGACTAAGCGGTGTGAGCGGAGGAGGTGGAGAGGGGCCAGGTGATGCAGGATGTCACAAGCCACGGCGAGGAGGAAGCCCTGGTCCAATACGGGGAGCGGAGGGGGCATGGCTGAGGGAAGAGGGAATAAGCATGATGTTCAAGGCAATTGGTGGCTTGGGGTGAAGCAATGACAGCCACGGGGAGAGAATTCCAACTCCAGCTCACTTAGAACGAAGCCCTTTCTGGCAGTCACAGCCTGGGTGAGCGAGCTCTCCCTCCCTGGAGGTATGTGAGCAAGGTACGGTGGTAGATCCGACTAGAACCTCAGGAAATCAGCAGACAGAACCAAACTTGATAATAATGCTTAACAAAGTTTACAGTGGCAAAGGACCCACTTAAAACATTTTAGCAGCAGCCTGCTGCGCTCAGAGCAATCTCTGGAAATGATTTATTTACATATAAAAATGAGACATTTCCCAACAGCCTTGAGACAGCCCCTGGGGTGCGGCTCTCATTGGATGTTGCCTCCCCCAGGCTGGGAGGCTCAGCCCCTTAGCTCCGCCTCGGTGGGGGGCTGATTGCCTCTCCCAGGGGTGCATTGCCCAGTGTTACTTCTCCAAAATAAACCTCGCCTAAGCTTTTAAATGTGCGGCTGAGCATGAAGTACAGTCAACATTTTTATTCCAAGAATGCAAATGAGCCCCTGAGGGGCCTGGAAGAGGCAAAAATGCCCTGGCCTGGAAGCATTTTCTTGAAAGGCTGGAGTCTGGCACAGCTAGTTTCACTTTCTGGGGGGGGGGGGGAGGACTGAGGCTTAGGGGTCAGCTCAAGGTCACCATGTGAGGGAAAGGCTAGAGGCTTTCTATCCTGCGGGAGTTTCCCCCATTTAGGGCTTTATTTGTTTGCACTGAGCAAGCTCCCCTAGCCTAGGAGGGACAAGTAGAGGGGTAGGGTAAATCCCATCACTCAACAGAACAGGAACTCTCAGCAAGCTTCTTCTGGGTCTGCTGCTCTGGGAATCAGGGTCCTGCCTGTGGCTTAGGAACGTAGAGACTGGCCCTGGCTAGGAGAAGGCCTGCCTCCATCCGGAGGGCCCTCCCAGTCTCCCCTCCAGACTACCTCAGGGGCCCTGCCCTCCTCTGAGCCCCAGCCAAGCAGTCGAGGTCTTATTCTTTCCCCGGATCTGGCACTCTTGTTGCCAGGACCAAAACTGAATGTCCTACCAGGTATCCTCAAACTGTGGCCCACCAAGGACATTTATCTGGCCCAACAGGTGTTTTTGCCACCGATGCCTGTCCTGCTTAGCAACCGGCTTCTCCCAGGGCCGCAGTCCAGCCCTCCAATGGTCTAAGGGACAGTGAACTGGCTCCCTGTTTAAAAAGTTTGAGGACCCCTGGTCCTACCCATAAAGGACACTTCCTTGCTCCAATGGGGACTCAGCTCCGCCTTTCCTGAGAGGCTCCTGCAGAAATAGACAAGCAGTTACAGAGGCTGTGTCTGTGGTGTGCAGGGCGGTGTGGGGGAGGGGCCTCAGAAGCCCTGGGGCTTGTCCTGAGATTTTACTGGAACTCTGGGCCACAGATGTGAGCCAGACCCCGGGAATGAAGGTTTCTGAGTCTCCTAGAGACACTTAGGTTTTGGAGGAACATGAAAGGGCCACTAGCTTCTGAGATCTCAGAGCCGATTCTTCACAATTTGCCCTGGCCCCAGAGACCCACCAGGTGAGCGTTCTTACTCATGCACACCCTGACCAGTGCTGCCTGACTCTCCCAGGGGGTGGTCCCTGCAACTCAGAGGATGGGTGATGGAGGGGTTTGTTGCCACCATCCTGTGAGGAGAAGGGTCCTGGGTTGTTTGCCCCTGGAGCATCATACAGACTCCCAGAGAGCCCAGGCCAGGATCAAGTGCAGACGGGGTCCCCCAGGGAAGGCCAATCTTGTCATAGGTGGGGGCGTCACGCACCAGGGAACCTTTCATTTTCCAAGACAGATTTTGAGTTTAGTTAATCCCTTTAGAGGAAAGATTTTCTCCTTCTTAAGGACTGTGCCTTTCCCCACCCCACCCATATGGGTCTGAAAGGTGTTTAACCTTTCCCATCACATCAGATAGCCAAAAGCATTCTCAAAACTGCACAATTAGGATTTGCATACTTGGTCTTTTGTCCCCAGTCATCTGATAGAACTAGAGCTGAAAGGGAATTGTCCATCTGTCCTTACAGCCCCAAGAGCAGAGATTCTTGTTTTTCCCCAAAGATTCAGCACCGTAAAGCAACTCCTGGACCCCCAGGGCCTGCCCAGCTCCCTCACAGACACTGATTAGCCCAGGGACGCAATTAGGATGGAGCAAGTCAGGGTGCTCAGCTGGCCCTGTGCTGCCAGCAATCCACTTTCCTCTTTCTCTGTTGGAGAGAAGTGTCTGGCTCCCCACCCTCTGGATTACAATTCACTCTGAACAAGAAGGCGGATGACTTCGTGGCTGCCTCCCCCAAGCCACACAGTTTAGCACCATCTGAATTCCAATTAGCATCATCAGGTTTTCTGGGGGAGGAAAAAGTTTCCCCTAACACCACCTCCTTCCAGTTGCAAAAAGTTTGCTCAGGGCCAAGCACATCTGCACAATCACGAGTCCATTCATTGGATGATGCATTTGTTGCCACCTACTCTGAGCCCGGCGTTCCTGACAACAGTAATAGCGCTGAGGCCAGCGATGTTCTCTGGGCCAGGTGCTGGCACCGTATCTCAGCCCTACTGCAGATGAAAAGACCCAGGCTCTGAAAGGCTCCGTGACCAGTGCAAGGCCACTTGCCCCTGCAGAGAGATTTAGCCAGGACTCTGATTTCATAGGTCTGGTTTCTGAACAGTGCACACCCTCCCCACAGCTGTAGAATGGGAATAGCATTGGGGATTAAACAAGATGCTCTTTGGAAAGCAGCCTGTCAAACGCCACATGGAAGCTTAAGAAGTGTCCACTCCCTCCCAGGTGCTGCTGCATAGGAGCTGGAGTCACACACATAACTTCCTCCAGAGTTGGCTTAGAGACTTACAGGGAGGTGATGCCACACAGGATGGGATTCAGGTGGTAAGAGACACACCATGGCCTGCCCTGGAGATTGGAAGAAGGAAGGTCTTGCTAGTAGGGGAGATCAAGGAAGGTTGCATAGAGGAGGAGGCATGGGCTTCCTTTGAGGGGGAAGGAAGATTTCAGTGGGAACAGTTCCTGCCTAAACCTAAGGAAGAGAAGATGAATTCCAGGCTGCCCTCCTCCCTTTCAGTGGGCAGGGCCTGCCACCTCCAGACCAACTGGGCCCAAGACTGTGCACACCTGTTGTGCCTGCTACTGTCACCTGCAACCCACAGATGTTGCTCTTCCTTCCTCGGAAAGTACCAGTGCCCTTCTAGGGCCTGAGACAGAGGCCTACTCTTTCCTTGGGGCCCCTTAATTTCTTGCCCTTTTCTGATCCCTCTCCCTCTTTCTATCTGTGACTGAGCACCTTGAGGGCAGAATGGGTTTTGTCTACTCACCATGTCCAGCCCCTGATTCATGTCCCAGCACTGTTCTTGGTAGGTGTGTGAAGGTCAGAACGTACTGGAACAGAATGATACCCCACTGTTACTCCTCCTTCCTCCTTCCTTACCCACAAGGACATTTCGTGACCCTAAATCCAAGCCAATGGGCTTGGAGTCCACCTCTGGTTCTATGGCTAGAGCAAGTCACATAGCTGCTCTGAGCCTCAGTTTTTCATCTGTAAAATGGGGACAACCAATCCCCTTTCTGCCTTCCTTCCAGGGTTCCAGTAGGTGTTAGGAGAAACTATTTATGTGGGAGCCCTTTTGAAAAGCAGGCTCTGCGCCTGTGGCTCAAGTGGCTAAGGCGCCAGCCACATACACCTAAGGTGGCGGGTTTGAATCCAGCCCAGGCCCGCCAAACAACAATGATGGCTGCAACCAAAAAAAAATAGCCAGGCGTTGTGGCGGGCGCCTGTGGTCCCAGCTACTTAGGAGGCAGAGACAGGAGACTTGATTGAGCCCAGGTGTTGGAGGTTGCTGTGAGCTGTGATGCCATAGCACTCTACCCAGGGGGACAGCTTAAAGCTCTGTCTCAAAAAAAAAAGAAAAGAAAAGTAAGCAGCTCTCTTTTAGAATAGAAAGAGTTTTTTAAAAGAATTTTAAAATATTGGTAAAATCCTTTGCTTACTTTTTGCCTATCGTGTTTCATTTTGCCAAATCCTTTGGAGCATGAACTCTTAGATTAACTTTAGAATTTTTATAAATCTTTGCAAGTTAAAAAGTCTCTTCACCTTACCCTCTCCACTGACTGTCCCAACAGGACAGTGGTTCATGTTACTCCGATTGTACAGATCAGAGAGGTTAAGTGAACACACAGCAGAAAGTGGGCTTGAACACAGGTACTCCTCTTTCTGTTGTTGGGTGAGCTCTGTGCCCTGCTGAGTTCTGTGCCCAGCTATTTCTCAGATCAGGAAATGCTACTCCCCTAGACATGTCAACAATTCTGACTTTGCCAAGTCTCTAAGCTTAGGCCTAAGCTAACCTAAGCCAGGAGTTCTCCACAGGTTCTGTGTTTGTGTGTGTGTATGTGTTTATATGTTTTGGGAGGGTCTCTCAGGGCTGGCCTGACCTCAGGAGAAGGAGGGACCTCACTAGAGCTGGGCAGGGACTGACAGCTGAGGCCCAAGCCCTACACCCTACTGATGAGGGAGGGGCCTCCCTGCCAGCTGCTGTAAACTGGCTGGGCATGGAAGGAGAGATCAATTCACTCATTCATTCTACCAAACTGTATTATGCAAAATTTACTTAAGCTGGTATCTCTATCACCTAGCTGGGGAGCTACTGAAATGACCCTCCCCAACACTTCCTTTTTTGAGGGAGTTGAACAGACAGGAAATAGCAAGAGGAGCTGGGCTGAGAATGAGCTGGGGGCTGTAGGCTCAGAGGGGAGGTTCCCACTCCTAAGTGTAGGAGAAGGCATCTAGGCTGCGGCTTTAGAGGGTAAACAGGTGGGAGCCAGGGAAGGAGAGGTGAGAGAGGGCATTCTAGGCCCAGAGAACAGTAAGGCAGAGAGGCCTAGAGGGAGGGAGGGCCAACAGGCTCAAGGACAATGAGGGTGGCCTGGCCAGCTGAGATGTGTAAGGAGAGGGAGAAGGGATGGTGTTGCTTAAGCATCAGGAGCCCTTCCCTTTGTGATATTTGTCAGCCAGATACATAGGTTTAATCATATTGAATTCTCTGCTCATAGTTTTATTTCCTTTCCTTAGAGAGACTCCCCGCCCTAAGCTCTCCTAGAGCTCCTGGAGCCCCAGTCTCCATGTGGAAGTCTTCTGAGATCAGTGATGAAGGGAGAATGGTGGGCAGTCAAGGAACTTCTGCAGAGAAAATCCCTGCCGTGTCCAGTGTCTCAAATTTGGAATGTCCAGAATAAAACCTTCCACTGCCCTCCACGAAGTATGTGGGACAGTCCATGGGGTCATTCCCTGCTGGGCCCTCCTCCTCTCCCCATGGTCAAATTACCAGAAAGGCTAGTCTGTTCTGCATTCTAATGCTCCAGTCATCTACCCCTGCACCTCACAAATCTACACCAATCTACACCCCTGCACCCCTGAGGTCTGCATCCCTGCCTGCCACAACTCTGCAAACCACCAGCTTCCACACTGCTTCCTGTAGAGTTGCCCCTCATACCTTTCTCTCCTGAATTAAGGCCCAGGCCTCTTTGCCCTGCCCTGCACATTTCCACCATGCCCCCAGCTGAGGTTTTGTTACAAATGAATGTTTCTAGAAAAGCCCATGCACTGCCCACTACCCAGTGGCCCAGCTTCCTACCCCTCCACCCCACCAGTGGCCCTTGCCCTGCCTGCCTGTGCCCCAGTGCTGACTGCTGCCTGTGGGGCAGAGGACACTGAGCTTCCTCCCCTGGAGTCCTTGGGCCTGTCCTCAGACTTTTCCTGTCTAGACTACTCATCCTTATCTGCAGCCTGAGAACCACGTCCTCGTTTCCTACCTCTAGTCCAGACAATGAGATAAGATAAGACTTATAAACTTGTTTGGTTTAAGAGTTGAGACTTTGGCTCGGCGCCTGTGGCTCAATCGGCTAAGGCGCCAGCCACATACACCTAAGGTGGCGGGTTCGAATCCCCAGCCTGGGCCCGCCAAACAACAATGATGGCTGCAACCAAGAAATGGCCGGGTGTTGTGGCGGGCGCCTGTGGTCGCAGCTACTTGGGAGGCTGAGGCAGGAGACTTGCTTGAGCCCAGGAGTTGGAGGTTGCTATGAGCTGTGATGCCATGGCACTCTACCCAGGGGGATAGCTTGAGGCTCTGTCTCAAAAAAAAAAAAAAAGTGTTGAGACTTTGCCTTCTCGCTTCAGGTCCCCAGTGCCTACCCCAGCAAACTGAGGGTGTTTAGAAGTGGTGAAAAACAAAAAGGCTATGTGGACCCGCTCTACTCACCTTGCTGCTGCCACATGACCAGCTCACCACCTCTGTGATCACCCAGCCTTCT
>CAUYQV010083269.1:0-14096 GCA_963574575.1 Galagoides demidoff | reverse complement strand
TGGATTTGAACCTGCCACCTTAGGTGTATGTGGCTGGAGCCTTAGCCACTTGAGCCATAGGTGCCGAGCCTCAACTCAAATTCTTGGGCTCAAGAGATCCTCTTGCCTCAGCCTCCTGAATAGGTGAGACTACAGTCATGTGCTACTATGCCCACCTAAATTTTCTATTTTTAGTGAAGATGGAATCTTGCTCTTGCTCAACTCCTGAGCTCAAGCAATCCACCTGCCTCAGCCTCCCAGAGTGCTAGGATTATAGGTGTGAACCACTGCACCTGACTTCTTTTAATTTTTTTTTTTTTTTTTTTTGCAGCTTTTGGTGCCCTGTTCCTTTGAGCCACAGGCGCCACCCTCCTTTAATATTTTTAACTGAAATTTGAAGAGAGGCTCTGACTCGGTACCTATAGTTCAATGGTTACAGTGCCAGTCACATATACCAAGGCTGGCAGGTTTGAACCCAGCCCAGGCCAGCTAAACAGCAATGACAGCTGCAACAAAAAAATAGCCAGGTGTTGTGGCCGGCACCTTTAGTCCCAGCTACTTGGGAGGCTGAGGCAGGTGAATCACTTATGCCCAAGAGTTTGAGGCTACTATGAGCTGTGACACCACAGCACTCTACTGAAGGCTAGATAGTGAGACTCTGTCTCCAAAAAAAAAAAAAAAAAAAAAAAAACTAAGTAAGTAAGCATTCACCAGACAGAATGCTGGGACTATTGGCTGTCTCTCAAGTATTTTGAAGTTGAAGGCTCTCATAGCAGGTATAATAGGTATGGAAAGTATTTGAGTATAAAAGAATTATTTAATTTCTCTAAATTAAATTTGATTTTGAGTCCTCCATGAACTCTGGGATAGAAAAGCAATCTCAGTCATGTTTGGGGCACTTTCCCACTTTCTTAGGGGTAATTTACAAGTCCTGGGGCATACATTGCTGATAGAAGTGCAAAATACATTTGGAAAGTAGTTTGGCAGTTTTTTATAAAGTGAAAGATACATTTCCTGTATGATCTAGCAATCCTACTCCTAGGTATTGATCCAAGAGAAATTTTAAAACATATGTTCACATGAAACCCCAGATATATATAGCAGTTTTATTCATAGTTGCTAAAAACTGGAAACAACCCAAATGTCCGTCAGCTGGTAAATCAACAATGCAATTGTGGTGCTCAGGACTATTACTCAGCAATTAAAAAATATTGGACATGTGACATGAATTTCAGCAGCATTATGCTAACTGAATGAAGCCCAGGCACAAAAGACTACATACTGCACAGTGTGGTTTCAGTGTGTCCCCCAGAAAATACATGTTGGAAATTTAATCCCCAGTGAAACAGTGTTGAGAGGTGGGGTTGGAGGTGTTTTGAGACCCCCCCCCAATAAACTAATGCCAATTATAAAAGGCCTAAAGCCTGCAAGTTTCACCTCCTTCTCTTTTGAGCACTTTTTTTTTTTTTTTGAGACAGAGCCTCAAGCTATCCCCCTGGGTAGAGTGCCATGGCATCACAGCTCATAGCAACCTCCAACTCCTGGGCTCAAGCAAGTCTCCTGCCTCTGCCTCCCAAGTAGCTGGGAGCACAGGCGCCTGCCACAACTCCCGGCCATTTTTTGGTTGCAGCCATCATTGTTGTTTGGCGGGCCCAGGCTGGGGATTCGAACCTGCCACCTTAGGTGTACATGACTGGCGCCTTAGCCGATTAAGCCACAGGCGCCGAGCCTTGAGCACTTTTTAATTTCAGATTACTATGAGGGTACAAACAATTAGGTTACACTGATTACATTTGCTAGGTAAAGTCCCTGTGCTAGTTGTGTCCTGCACTCAGGAGGTGTACCATACACCCTTACATTGTGCCCTTTAGGCGAAAGCTCACCGTCCTCTATTGAATTGACTTTTTTCTTTTGAGTACTTTCTTTTCATTTTTTTAGAGACAGAGTTTTACTTTGTCACCCTCGGTAGAGTACTATGGCATCACAGCTCACAGCAACCTCTAGCTCTTGGGCTTAGGCGATTCTCTTGCCTCAGCCTAGCCTCCCAAGTAGCTGGGAGTACAGGTACCTGCCACAATGGCCAGCTATTTTTTTTTTTGTTGTTGTTGCAGTTTGGTGGGGGCTTGGTTTGAACCCGCCACCCTCAGTATATGGGGCCGGTGCCCTACTCACTGAGCCATGGGGCACTGCCCTTGAGTACTTTCCTGATAGGTGATAACACAGCAAGAAGGCCTTCACAGTTGCAGGCCCTTCAGCCATGGACTTCCCAACCTCCAGAATCACAGATAAATTAAATCTCTGTTCTTCATTTCATTTCACTTCAATTTCATTTCTTTCCTTTCATTTCATTGCTTTTCTTGAGACAGAATCTCACTCTGTTGCCCTGCGTAGAGTGGTGTCATAGGGTCACAGCAACCTCAAACTCTTGGAGTTCAGCAATCTGCTTGCCTCAACCTCCCTAGTAGCTGGTACTACAGGTGTATACCACTACACCTGGCTAGGTTTTCTATTTTTAGTACAGAAAGAGTCTCACTTTTGCTCAGGCTGGTATTGAACTCCTGAGCTCAAGCAGTACTAGAGTGCTAGGATTAGGCGTGAGTCACTGTGCCTGGCCCCAAATTTCTCTTCTTAATAAATCACCCAGTCTCAGTTATTCTGTTAAAGCAGCACAAAACAGACTAAGACACCGCATGATTCTTTTTGTTTAATATTCTGAAAAAGCAAAACTATAGGAACAGAAAACAGGTTTATTAGGGAGTTGGGGTGAATGGAAGAAATTGACTATGTGGCAGAAAGGAGCATTTGGGGGTGATGATAGTATTTTATATCTTGATTGTCATGGTTGTTAGTCAACTACATACATTTTTAAAAACTCATGAACTATACTCTTTTTTTTTTTTTTTTTTTGAGACAGAGCCTCAAGCTATCCCCCTGGGTAGAGTGCTGTGGCATCACAGGTCACAGCAACCTCCAACTCCCGGGTTCAAGTGAGTCTCCTGCCTCAGCCTCCCAAGTAGCTGGGACCATAGGCACCCACCACAATGCCTGGCTATTTTTTGGTTGTAGCCGTCATTGTTGTTTTTGGCGGGCCCAGGCTGGATTCAAACCTGCCACCTTAGGTGTGTGGCTGGTGCCTTAGCCACTTGAGCCACAGGTGCTGAGCCATGAACTATACTCTTTTAAAGCGTGAATATGGCCAGGCACAGTGACTCATGCCTTACATCTGTAACCTCAGCATTTTGGGAGACTAAGGTGGGAGGATCACTTGAGGCCAGGAATTTGAGACCCCCCAAAAAATAAGAAATTATCCACGCCTGTAATCTTAGCACTCTGAGAGGCTGAGGCAGGAGGATTGCTTAAGCTCAGGAGTTCAAGACCAGCTTGAGTAATATAGCAAGACTATGTCTCTACCAAAAAAAGTAGAAAAATTATCCAGGCATGGTGGTGCATGCCTGTAGGCCCAGTTCCTCGGAAGGCTAATGCAGGAAGCTCACTTGAGCCCAGGAGTTTTTTTTTTGAGATGGAGCCTCAAGCTATCCCCCTGGGTAGAGTGCCATGGCATCACAGCTCATAGCAACCTCCAACTCCTGGGCTCAAGCGAGTCTCCTTCGTCCACCTCCCAAGTAGCTGGGACCACAGGCGCCTGCCACAACACCCAGCCATTTTTTTGGTTGCAGCCATTGTTGTTGTTTGGCGGGCCCGGGCTAGGGATTCAAACCCGCCACCTTAGGTGTACGTGGCTGGCGCCTTAGCCAATTGAGCCACAGGCGCCGAGCCTGAGCCTAGGAGTTTAAGGTAGCAATGAACCATAATGACACAATTATACTTTAACTGAGTGACAAAATGAGACTCTGTCTTTAAAAAGAAAAGAAAGGAAAAATTAGCCAGGTGTGGCTACAGTTACTGTGTAACTGTAGTCCCAGTTACACAGTAGACTCAAGTAGGGGAATCACATGAGCCTAGTGGATGAAGGCTGCAGTGAGCTATGGTTGTGCCACTGCACTCCAGAGCAAGATCCTGTCTCTATAAAAAGAAAGGAAAGGAAAAAGGTGAATGTGTACTTCTTTGTCTTTTTTTTTTTTTTGAGACAGTGTCTCTCTATGTTGCCCTTGGTGCCATTGCATCACAGCTCACAGCAACCTCAAACTCTTGGGCTTAAGTGATTGATTCTCTTTTCTCAGCCTCCCAAGGAGCTGGGACTATAGGTGCCCACCACAACACCCAGCTATTTTTTTGTTTTAGTTGTTATTGTTGTTTAGTTGGCCTGGGCTGGGTTGAAACCTGCCAGCCTCAGTATATGTGGTTGGTGTTGTAACCACTGTGCTACGGGTACAGAGCGGTGAATGTGTATTTCAAAAATTAGAGGGTCTTTGATTTGCCCCATCTTGGTGGCTACTGGGATGCTCATTGTCCAAGCTGCCTATACCATTCTAAAGAATGGTTCTATGCAAGGGATCTCGCTTCATGCCCAGCTTGGTCATTGGGACCTCCTTTGCAGCCTCTAAAGCCAAGGGTTTGAGATTCTGTCTCCAGACCTCTATACTTCTAGGCCTGACTCTAGGCTTGCCTCTTCAGGCCCAGAGAACCGCAGATGCCACTCTCTGCCAACAGAAGCAGAGTCATTCACAAGGTGTAGTCCCTGAGAATCCACCCCTCTTCTTTCACCCCCTTCCACCTCCCCCTTTTGGACAATACAGCTTTTTGATTCTAAGGACCTAGACCATCAAAAGTAAATGCCTCTTAGCTATTTGCAGGTGCAAGGGCAACTCCAAACATTGAACCATTCATTAAATATTTACTTAGCACCTACTATTCTCCAAGCACTGCTCTAGATCCTGCAGTTACGGCCGTGACCAACAAATTCCACTGCCCCTGTGGAATCTGCATTCTAATAGGGAAGAGGGACAATAAACTGGATGAATAAGTAAATTAGGTAATATAGTATGAAGCTGTAAGTGCTGAGGAGCTATAACCAAAGACCTAAAGGAGGTGAGGGAACAAGACATGCATGAGGCTTTCCTGGAAAAGAGCATTCTAAGCAAATGAACAGGTGTGCTGGAACAATCAAAGTCCAGGGCAGCAATGTGACTGGAAAGGAGGGAGCCAGAGGTGCGTGAGGACAGAGAGGGAACGAGATCTCTGACAGGTTAAGGCTTTGGAGGCCACAGTGAGAACTTTATTTTTATTTTTTTTTTTTGAGACAGTGTCTTACTGTGTTGCCCTCGGTAGAGTGCTGTAGTATCACAGCTCACAGCAACCTCAAACTCTTGGGCTTAAGTGATTCTCTTGCCTCAGCCTCCCAAGTAGCTGGGACTACAGGCGCTCACCACAATGCTTGGCTGTTTTTTGTTGCAGGCCCAGGCTGGATTTGAACCTACCTGCCTCCGTGTATGTGGCTGGTGCCCTAATCACTGAGCTAGGGGCGCGGAGCCCACAATGAGAACTTTAGCTTGTATTTGGAATGAAATGGGGAACCACTGGAGGTGAGTTAGAAAGTGACATGATCTGACCCCTCCCATCACCCATTTCCCCCTCCTCCCAGCTTCCTAGCAACTGCCAATCTACTTTCTGTTTTAAATGGATTTGAAGATCTTAGATACCCCCCAGAAATGTATAAAATGTATAGCATCCTTTTTAAGGCTGATATGGCATGACAATTTCAAATTTTTTTTTTTTTTTGAGACGGAGCCTCAAGCTGTCCCCCTGGGTAGAGTGCCATGGCATCACAGCTCATAGCAACCTCCAACTCCTGGGCTCAAGCGAGTCTCCTGCCTCTGCATCCCAAGTAGCTGGGACCATAGGCGCCTGCCACAACACCCGGCCATTTTTTGGTTGCAGCCGTCATTGTTGTTTGGCGGGCTGGGCTGGGGATTCGAACCCGCCACCTTAGTTGTACGTGGCTGGCGCCTTAGCCGATTGAGCCACAGGCACCGAGCCAATTTCAAGTTTTTTTAAAAAGTACTTGGCAGTTTGATAAAGTCAATTGATCAATAATTCCATCTTAACGGTTTATGATGGAGACTTACAAAGCCAGACAAAGGAATGGAGAACACTGGCACGTGAACAACACGGGTGAGCCTGGAAAACATTCCACTCAGTAAAGAAGCCAGATATAAAAGGCCCTGACCTATGTTTTCTTTTTTTTGGCCAGGGTTGGGTTTGAACCCACCACCTCCAGCATATGGGGCTGGCGCCCTACTCCTTTGAGCCACAGGCACTGCCCCCTGACTGATGTTTTTAAGCAATCTCTCTGGCTACTGTGTGGGGAATAGACTTTAGCAGAGGCAAAGGTGGAAACAGTGAGACCAGTTAGGAGACTGTTCAGGCAAGAAATGCTGTGGGGTTTTTTTTGAGACAAAGTCTCAGTATGTCGCCCTCCGTAGGTTGCTGCGGCATCACAGCTCACAGCAACCTCAAACTATTAGGCTCAAGCAATCCTCTTGCCTTAGCCTCTCAAGTAGCTGGGACTACAGGCACCCACTACAATGCCTGGCTATTTTTTTGTTGTAGTTGTCATTGTTGTTTGGCAGGCCCAGGCTGGGTTCAAACACACCAGCCCCTGTGTATGTGGCCAGCACTCTAGCTGCTGAGCAACAGGCACTGAGCTAGCCCAGCTATTTTTAGAGATGGGGTGTCTCCCTCTAGCTCAGGCTGGTCTCAAACTCCTGAAACTGTCTCAGCCTCCCAGAATGCTAGGAATCCAGGTGTGAGCCATCTCGCCTGGCCTTGACTTTTTTGAGACAGTGTCTCACTCTGTTGTTCCAGCTAGGGTGCAGTGGTGTCATCATATCTCACTGCAACCTCAAATTCCTGGGCTCAAGTGATCCTTCCACCTCAGCCTCCCAAAGTGGTGGGATTATAGATGTGAATCACTGTGCCCAGCCCTTTTTCCTGTTTGAGCCCCTGACATCTTAGAATCTCTGGGGCTTACTTCACTTTGTAGCCTTCTCAGCCTTCTATTTCTCAAACAGAAAAAAATATATGTTTATTATGGTTTGAATGTGTGTGTTCCTTCAAAATTCATACATTGGAACTTAAATCTCAAGGTGATGGTATTAAGAGGTGAGGCCTTTGGAACATGATTAGGCAATGAGGTTTCTACCTTCATGGATGGGCTTAGAGTCCTCATGAAAGGACTTGAAGGAGTAACTATGTCCCATTTTGCCCTTCTGTCATGTGAGGACACAACAAAAAGGTGTCATCTTAGAGGGCAAGCCCTTACCAGCTGCTGAGCTAGTGCCTTGAATCTTGGTCTTTCCAACCTCCAGAACAAAATCTCTTTCTTTCTTTTTTTTTTTTAAACTGATGTTTATTTTCCTCCTACTTTATTTCCATCTTGTTTAAGAGCTTGTGGAAGAACAGCTTAAGACCACTCAGTGAGGCTCGGCACCTGTGGCTCAATTGGCTAAGGTGTCAGCCACGTACACCTAAGGTGGTGGGTTCGAATCCCCAGCCCGGGCCCGCCAAACAACAATGATGGCTGCAACCAAAAAATGGTCGGGCATTGTGGTGGGCGCCTGTGGTCCCAGCTACTTGGGAGGCAGAGGCAGGAGACTCGCTTGAACCCAGGAATTGGAGGTTGCTATGAGCTGTGATGCCATGGCACTCTACCCAGGGGGATAGCTTGAGGCTCCGTCTAAAAAAAAAAAAAAAAAAAAAAAAAACTCATTCTTCTCTGTCCTCTGCCTGTCTGGGGAGCTCAGAGCCAGCAGAGGGGGTGGACAGCTGTCCTCTCTTTCCCAGGCTTGGGCTGGGTGTGGAGGTGTTGAGTCATCAAGGCGGGCCCTGATGGGGTGCTGCCGAGGGAGCTGAGGGTGGACTCCCTCCACCCAGAGTCACAATGCATTGGGGAAGCTGATGGGGAGGGGCAGAGGGATCAAACCCTGGAGTCTTTGATTCCCTGGAGGCAGAGGGCTGAGGAGAGCACAACAAATTCATCCTGGGAAGTATGGACTGGGCAGGGCTGGAGGGAGAGGGAAGGGCTCTTGAGATCCCTCAGAAAGCAAAGGGATCAGGATCATGGCAACCATCTGTTTCATGGCAATTCTGCTTCATTGGCTCTCCCACACCTCCAAGTGTTTGTCAGACTATGTGTCCCATGCTCAGCTCCAGAGCATGACCACCAGAAGCATGTTTGTCTTCCTCCCACCCACAGCTGGTCAGAGTCTGAGCTAGACTAGAGCTCTGGCCTCCTCTCTCCCAGCCCAGCACCCTTTCCTCCTCTGACTCATCAGGGGACATTGTGTGTGCGCGCATGGCCCTACAGCCCCTCGGCTGCCTTCTGCTTTCCACCTGCTCCCTAAGTATATTCAACATTCCAACAGAGAATTCCTCCAAGAGCCCAGCAAGCGTCCCCTACCCTGGTGGCTGAGTTAAGACAAAGGCAGGTTGCATGGCCATCACTCAAGTTTAGTCACAGAACTAGAGTATCACCAGGGAGGATTGCTTTTGAAAATGTACAGAAACATGTCTTTAGAATCTTCATGATTCTCAGGTAAACGAATTCTAGTGCCCAAGAAAAGAGGTCCCAGGGATGGAGGATGGGGCTGATTAGATCCAGAGGCCTGTGCTTTAGAAAGGGCTGGGGGACTGTCAAGAACTGCTGGGTATGAGTTTTTACTAGAGCCCTGGGGAGCTGCTTCCAGGGCAGGTGCTCTGAGCATCTTGGGAAGGGCCCTTGCAGTAGGAGAGACAGTTTCACCAATAACAAATGAACCTCTTTTTTTCCTTGCCCCAACTTAGTTCAGGCTCCTGCTTTCTAGGAATGGAACTATCTCAAGGTCTGAGGTGAGAAGTCACCCACTCCTCACTTCCCTCCCAGTCATGTTTCTCTAAAGGAGAGAACCTGGGAGGTTGGGGTTCTGGTTTGCCTTGGTTAGTTAAGGGGGAGGGGGTCGTTAAAGCTTCTGGGACAACAAAGTAAGGGGAGCCAATGGCAGTGGGAGATGAGGCAGCTAGGTAAGAAAGGAGAACAATGGGGGCCCAATTCCCCTAGAAAGCAGGTTCTAGGATCCTGTGTCTTGCTTCACTTTATCTGAGGGGTACCTCTGTTCTTCACTGCTGCCGCTTTCCCTCCTTCCCGCAAACCGGGGAAGGGAACACAGGGACCGTCAACATTTTCTCCTGAGCTATTTCGAGGGGCAAAGAAGGGGGGGACGAAGCTGAGTGGTGGAGCCCAATCACTCCCTTCTCTCTGGTTCCCACTGCCCCTCCCCCACCTGTGTTTTGGGGTTGCCAAGGAAACCGCACAGCCTATCTGCATCTTCTGTTTTGTTCCTGTCAAAACCAGGAAACTTTCTAAGGCCAAATCAGTGGGAGCGCTGTCAGAGCCCCAGTCGGCAAGGAGAGGCCGCTCCAGCTTGAAGCCTCCTGCCCAGATGCACTCCCACACACCTGGGCACATGCGCACGCGTGTGCACACACAAGCACGCACCACCCCCACACACGCACACACTGGCAGCTCCAATCACGCAGTCGAACCAAACAGGAGGAGAGAAAATGGAAAACAAATAGGGGAGATCCACCCTGTCCACCCCCACAGAGCCACACACCCACGCTGCCTCCAGACTCCTCTCCTCTGAGCCCCATGGGGCTGTTGAGGTGAGGTTTGGGTGCCCCAGGCAGCTCGCCCACTCCACCAGCACCTTGCCACCTCAGGCGTGGAGGGTCCAGAGAATTAGGCTACCCTAGGGTATGAGTCTTGGGGAGCAGGAAGAGAATAGCAAGCAGGGGAAGGGACGTGGAACAATGCTACAGAAACTCCCAGGGGCAGTCACAGGTGTGTGACCTTGAGAAGGTCACCTCACACACTGCTCATTGTCATCAAGCTGCCACACGGAGTAGTGAGTCCCCCATCACTGGAGATATTCAAGCAGATGCTGGATGCCCATATAAAGGAGAGTCCTATTTTGCAGAGTGGTGGTAAGGGGAGTTTAGGATGAATAATCCCTGAGATTCTGTCAGTAGAAGCCATACCTTTGCATACAATAGGCTCTCTCAGCCCAAATTGCCTAGGGACTGCTGTTAGTGGAGACACCCCTTCTTCCATACCAGGCCTGCAGCTACAAAGCTGACCTTCCCATTGATCGGCCAGGAGCCCCGTCATTGTTTTTTTCCCCTGGAAGGTGGGAGTGGGTTGTAGAGTAGATGCGTAAGGAAAACCCAGGGGAAGATTCTTGGATGTGAGTAGAGGCTAGCACAACCAGGTTGAGGCGAGACCCTGTCCAGAAAGCCCATTTCTGCTTGCAATGAAGGTCACATCTTGAGAACCAGCTAAGTGACATTACTTTCTCGAAGATCAGGGACCGAGAGAGGCAGTGTCTCTGGCCAGGAGAGAAGGAGGTTGATGTCAGGAGAATGCTAAGTAGAGGCAGCAATGTAAGCTCTAGGATCAGGGACAGTGCTATGTGCTGGCACCCAGGCTACGCGGGACTGTCATACCACCTGTGCTTTGCACCCATGCAAGGGGTGAGCTGGGGCTGAAATCCAGCTGCGCTCTGTCAGCCAAGAAGTGTTTCTTCCAGGATAGAAGCTGCCTGGAGGAGGTGTTTTTTTTCTGAATCTCACCCAGGGACTAGCAGTGGCCTGGCTAGAATCTGTGCCCACATTAGTCTCCCATGATCTTCCTAAAGTACAAAACTCACTGCCAGCCTCCTTGCTTAATGCTTCACGGCTGCTCATAGCCTAAAGGGGAAAAGACGAATTTCTTTGCCTGCTTGACAGAGCCCTTCATCACAAGCCCCTTCCTGCCCATTTTCCACCTTGTTTGGTTTTTCTGTTTGCTTATTTTTTATAGAGACAGTTTCACTTTGTCACCCTCGGTAGATTGTCATGGTGTCACCGCTCACAGCAACCTCCAGCTCTTGGGCTCAGGTGATTCTCTTGCCTCAGCCTCCCGAGTAGCTGGAACTACAGGCACCTGCCACAATGCCCGACTATTTTTTTGTTGCAGTTTGGCTGGGGCCGGGTTTGAACCCGCCACCCTCACTACATGGGGCCGGCTCCCTACTCACTGAGCTACAGGTGCCACCCCTCCACCTTGTAAATAATACCCTGTGCTCAGCCACATCATTACCTCCCTCCCTCTCCCCAAACTCTGCATTCTACACTTCCCAGCTTCCTCAGGGTTATTTCCAGCCTCAACCAGACAAGGAACTCAGTGTGAAGAACAGAAACCAACTCCCACTAACTTAAGCAGACAAGGAATATTCTGGAAGGCTATACTCTGGTAGCTCAAGAGTTGATGGGCAGCAGACCCCATCACAGACGGGGACCAAGGGATACTGGGTGGCAGAGACCACTCCAAGCTCACATAACAGGGAGTATCTTGCTGGGACCCTACTGCTGATTCCACCCCCTCATTACCCACACTACCCACCAGATTAGACACCTGCTGCTCAAAGACTCTGGACCAGGGCACCATGGCTGTGAATTTGTGTCAAGTCCCAAAGACCCGGTGGGGGCATCTGATTGGCAGAGCCCAGGTTCCAGGACCCACCGCTCTCCATTCTCACTGTGCCCAGATGGGGCTAAGCAGTGTGCCCCATGTGCCTTCCGTAGTGTGTAGTGGAAGGTAGACTCCTCCCCCCACTAAGACTCCGGTCATGAGGAACTCTCTCTGAAATAGGAAAGTTAATACTAGGTGGTCACATGGCAAATGTCCACTTCAAGTGGCCCCCGAATGCCTCATCAATTCCCACTCATTCTTCAGATGGCACCTCCATGAGGCCTTCTTCATATCTAGGCATGTTCGGGTGGCTCTCTATGCTCCCCTAGCATAGCATTTACTACACGCCTCTACCAAGGCCTCCTTATTTTAGCAAAATTATTTTCAGGTTTACTTTCCTTACCGGACCTGAGCTCCTTTGGGTCTTAGAGTGGGACGCACTCGTCTGTGCTGCTTTCTCAGCATCCTCCGTCCTATCCTGGTTGGTGGCACTAGTGGAAGTCCAGGAAGTAAGTGTGTGAGTAACGGTTGAGTGGATGTCTATCCCTGAGATTCCTCACCTGGTAGCAGACCAGCTTATAACATGCTGAACGCCCAGCTAAGTGCAATGAACAGAATACTCAGTGTGGAGTTGGGGAGCCAAGGACTAAGGAGTGAAGCTGAGGACTATGTTTACGAGCATTAGAGAAGCTGTGAACCACTGACCCTCTTCCTTAAAGGGCTGGGATGGAATATCTTCCAAAAGACCCTCCAGAGAGGGCTTGGTGAGGAATGCATCCAAATGTAACTGTGAGGCCCTAGTTGTTATAAATCTGGAATCGTGTGGGTTGAGATGAAAATGCTTTCCAGTCATTAGGCCCCATTGTGAGGGTAATTATATAAGGTCCTGTTGCAGACACCTGGGCCAGGAGTGGGCTGGAGCTGCCCTGAGTGGCCCCCACAGGGGAGAAGAGTGAGAGAGAACCAACTGAAAAGACATGGGAGGGTAACGTATCTGCTCAAAACAGAAGAGAAGCAGCAGAAGAGAAGGTAAGGGAGGGAAGCCAGGAGAAGGAGGACACAGGAGTCAAGCCTGAGGGAGGGGCAGGTGGGGAAGGTGGAGCAGGACCAGAACCAAGAAGCCACGCACCGGAACATAAAAACGGATGCAAAAATAGAAGGTATGGCTTAGGCTTGCTGCTGCTGGGGCAGGAGGCAGAAGGGGCGGAGAAATGAAGAGTGAATGCCTCCCTCGGTGAAGCAAATATTTATTACATGCCCACTACATGCTAGGCACTGTGCTAAGGCACTAAGGATATAAAATTATACGAATGTCTATAAAGATATGCAAACCCCTTTCTTTCCAGGATTTACAGAGCACTGAGGGAGACACACACAAGAATTGAGGGGATGAAAATTGTTTGGTAGATGTGTAGATACACATAAGAAAAAGAATACAGTGAGAACATAGTCAAGGGGCACTTCTCCTAACCTCCATGAGAGGTTGAAGGATAAGTCAGCCAAGGGGAGAAAGGCAGAAGAGGGTCCCCACCAAGAGCAAACACATGGAGGCTTGAGCCATTGTGAAACGGGCTATAGAGGTGGACAGGGATAGGACATGAGCTGGGAGGGCAGGAGGAGCCATAAGCACCAAGATAAGGGCCTTGGACTTCAACCTGCAGGGGATGGGAGTCATTGATGAATTTTCTCTGAGCACAATACGGTAAGATTTGCATTTTAGGGCTGTCACATTAACTATAGTGTGAGAGTGAATTTGTGTGGAGGAAGACTGTAGTCAGGGAGACTGATGAGGAGTTGATTGCCATTGTCAAAGTGAAACATGTGGTGCCATATTATCTGAGACAGAGACACAGAAAGAGAAGGGTTGGCAGCAGGGAGGGGAGAGGATGACATGCTTGAGACAAGCTGAGTGTGGAATGTTTGTGGACTTTTAAGAACATGTGTCTAACAGGCATCTGAATAGGGGCATTGGAAACTGAAGGCAGAGATGGCAGAAGACCTGATCTGGGCTCTGTCAGTATATAGGTCATAGTTTCAATGGATAAAAGTGGACAACCGGCTCGGCGCCTGTGGCTCAATCGGCTAAGGCGCCAGCCACATACACCTAAGGTGGTGGGTTTGAATCCCCAGCCAGGGCCCGCCAAACAACAATGATGGCTGCAACCAAAATAAAATGGCCGGCATTCTGTCGGGTGCCTGTGGTCCCAGCTACTTGGGAGGCGGAGGCAGGAGACTTGCTTGAGCCCAGGAGTTGGAGGTTGCTATGAGCTGTGATGCCATGGCACTCTACCCAGGGGGATAGCTGGAGGCTCCGTCTCAAAAAAAAAAAGTGGACAACCACTCCTAGAAAGAAAATATACAAAGCTAAGCCATGGGACTGGGCTAGAACTCTAAGAAACTCCAGTGTGTAAGGGATGCCAAGAAGGAGCACTCTAAGAAGGAGAAGGCTAGAGGGAAGTCAGAAGTAGGAGACCCAGAGGAGATTTAGGGCCACAGAGGCCATGGGCCAGGAGCTTTCAGGAAAGAGAGGGGAGGAGAGCAGATCAGAAGCAGCAGAGAAGTCCAGGAAGATAAAGACCATCGTGGTGCAGACTGGAGTCTGCAATGGCCACTGGGGTGTGCAGAATGGAGATAATGGGTGATCTTTTTAAAAATGCATGTTGCACGGGGC